>RJWM01010890.1:0-61446 GCA_004363535.1 Dasyprocta punctata
CACCCCCCCTGCCCCGATCCCACCCCAAGCCAACCATGCCCAATCCAGAAATATTCCCAGCTGTCAAATAGTTTAACTCCTGCGGGAAGAACAGGCGTTGACTAAAGAGAACAGTTCGGTTCGGAAACATTCCGAGCGATGCAGCTGAATGAATACCAGGTCACCCCGGGCCGACCTATCTCGTGCGTGGGGCGGCACGTGGGGTTCTCCAACCAACCCCTCCATTACCAGTGGCGAGCCGGGGCGCCAGAGCGTGCAGGGCAGAGAGGCGGAAGAGACCCTCCGAGGCAGCAGGCGCTGCCTTCCAAAGTGCAGAGTCCTCAAGCTCGAGGCGAACCGCGTCCTTTCCACGCCCGGCAGCTCGGGCGCGGGGCCTCCAGTGGCCCGGCTGGCGGGGAGGGCGGAAGCTCCCCCTGCCCGCCCCGCCCCGCCCCGGGGGGAGGGCGCTGAGGCCCTCGGGAGGGAGACGACGCGTGTTTACAAACAAGGGGGCGGGAGCGCCGGGGGCAGCGCCGGGAGGGCGTGGGGGAGGGGCGCAGACAGCGAGGTCAACAGCTCGCCGGCCCGTCCGCGCGGACACTCACCCCGCCCGCTGTCGCCCATCCCGTCCCGTCCAGCCTCCCCCGGCTCCGGCTCCGGGCTTTGCTGTTCTCCGGCTCCCGCCGCCGCCGCTGCCGCCGCGGGGTCCAGCCAGAGCCGTCGCCGCCGCCACCGGGCCGCGACCCCACAATGCATTTCTTTTCGCACCCCCACCGGCCCACACTGCCCTGCGGCATGCCGCTGGGGGAGGAAAGGCGGGCGGGCGGCCCAAGACATGATGCCCGGCTGGGTGGAGGGGCGCCACAGAGGTGCCAGGGGTGCTCGGGGACTGACCAGGGAACTAGCTGAGCACGAGGAAGGCCTAGAGAAAAAGACTGTGGCCTGGATCGGGTCGAATTAAGCGCTTCGCTGAGCTGGGGACCAAAATGACAGCGCCACCGTGGCGGCCATCTTTGTACAGACGGGAAGTCTCGTCGCTAGTCCCCGCCCCCTCGCCTAGGTGGAACCCGGGCGGGCCGTCTGCTCCGGCCTGTTAGCAGGCCTCGCCCACCCTCCCCTCAAATAACCTCACGCTCGCGCACGCGCACTGCTACCGTATGGCTTCGCCGCTATCAGGGGGCCTCCATATTGGTAAAGGTACAGTGTTGGGGTGGAGGTAAAACGGAACTTCCTGTTCTCGCGTGAGCTAGAGGCGTGCCTGCCACGTCCGTGCAAACCGGGAAAGGAGAGGACCCCGGAGCCGGTGAGAATCCCCTGCTTTTCCCTGCTGTCTTTTCCAGGTCTCTTCCCCACTTAAGAGGTCATAGAGACGAGGGCCCAGAGAGTCCATAAATTGGGTGATTAAAGGCTAGAGCGGCTGTGGGGGGGGGTGCGGGGGGCTGCTGCATCCGGGAAGGAGTTCGGGATAAAGAGATCAGGTCTTGGAAACAATGTGGGTGGGGACGGAATGGAACGGGGGAACATCCCATAGATGTGGACAGAGGGCACAAGCGGATTAAAGCGGAACTGAGAGTCAAGTGGAATCATTGCCTCTGTCCCTCTGGACAGCGTGATGGCCAGCGGCCTGCGGGCCCCACACTGGGTGGCAGTGGGACTGCTGACCTGGGAAGCCTTGGGGCTGCTGGTGGCCGGACACGGGGCTCATGGTGACTCGCATAAGGACGTGCAGGAGGATTTCCACGGCCATGACCACAGCCACAAGCACTCACATGAGGAGTTCCACCACGGACACAGCCATGCCCATGGCCATGGGCACACGCACGAAAGCATCTGGCACGGACACGCCCACGGTCACGACCATGGACATTCACATGAGGGCCTGCACCATGGGCATGGCCATGGCCACTCCCATGAGAGCCTACACCATAAAGGACATGGGCCTGACCACGAACATAGCTATGGAGGCTATGGGGAGCCTGGGTCCCCAGGCATCAAGCATGACCTGGACACCGTCACTCTCTGGGCCTATGTGAGTCCCAGGGAATGGGGGAGAGAGGGACTGGTTCCATACTGTTGAGAAACTCTGCAGCGTTGACCCCTTACTTTCCTTCACCAGGCACTGGGGGCCACAGTGCTGATTTCCGCAGCTCCATTTTTCGTCCTCTTCCTCATCCCAGTAGAGTCCAACTCTCCCCGACATCGCTGTCTGCTCCAGATCTTGCTCAGTTTTGCTTCTGGGGGGCTCCTGGGAGATGCCTTCCTGCACCTTATCCCTCATGCCCTGGGTGAGTAACCTCTGGACTTTACTTCAAAGTTGAGATTATTTTATTCTTTCTCCTTTGTGATCCTTCAGTTCTGGGGTGAGGTACTTAACACTGTGGTTTCACAACTATGGGAGTGCTGCCATATTGGTAAAGATATTGGGGCAGTGGAAGAATGGAACTTCCTGTTCTGTCAGTAGTCCCTCGCCCTCACCTGGCATTTTTCCCTCCTTTCTGCAGAACCTCATTCTCATCACGCTCCGGTGCAGCCTGGGCATGGACACTCGCACAGTGGTGAGGAAGAAACATGGCTACCAGGGTCAGGGTGCTGGGGAACATCTTGCCCTGTGCTTTATCTCCTGCACTTGGGGAGGAGAAGTCTGGGGTGTCCATTTCCCTTAATGTCTCAATGCTTTATTCCCAGGCCAGGGCCCCATTCTGTCTGTGGGGTTGTGGGTTCTCAGTGGAATTGTTGCCTTCCTTGTGGTGGAGAAATTTGTGAGACATGTGAAAGGAGGACATGGGCACAGTCATGGGCACGGACATGGACACGGTCATACACATGGAAGTCATGGACGTGAAAAGCAGGGTGAGCCCGGGGGCAAGTGCACGGAAAGCCGCCTTGCCCCACTTCGAGTCCCCTCATGTTATGCCTGTCAAGTGGAGCTGCCTTCCCTTTGAGGATACCTTGGAACATTTTTGTTCTCCATTTTGACTAACTCCTTTCTTCCCTCAGAGCATCCTTCAAAGGAGAAGCCCAGCTCCGAGGAAGAAGAAAAGGAAGCAGGAGGGTTGCGAAAAAGGAGAGGGGGGAGTACCAGGCCCAAAGATGGCCCAGTGAGACCTCAGAACCCCGCAGAAGAAAACAGAGGTTCAGGTAAAGGCCAGAGACGGTGATAAGCTTGGGCCAGGGTCATCATGATGAATCGGGCGTGTGGAACATAGGCCGTGGGTGGTGGCAGCTGTCAGGGAAACACTGAAGGACTCTATGGGAAGTGGTCTCTGAGGGGAAATGTGACAGTGGCTGACCAGGACGGGACTGGTCGTAACCAAAGCCTCTAATCATTTTATCTCCTCCTGTACAAGACCTGCGTGTGTCTGGGTACCTGAACCTGGCTGCCGACTTTGCACACAACTTCACCGACGGTCTGGCCATTGGAGCATCCTTCCGTGGTGGCCGAGGGCTGGGCATCCTGACTACAATGACTGTCCTTCTACATGAAGTGCCCCATGAGGTCGGGGACTTTGCCATCTTGGTCCAGTCTGGCTGTAGCAAAAAGCAGGTTGGTGAGATGTCCATCAGATATATAGTTGCCTTAAATACATATGCCTGCTTACTCACCCCAAGCCCAAGACTGCCTCTCATGAATCCCAAACAAGCTACACTGTTGCTGACAGCAAATCTCTAGAAGTGAAAGGGA
The DNA here is from genome assembly GCA_004363535.1 of Dasyprocta punctata. Lineage (NCBI taxonomy): Eukaryota > Metazoa > Chordata > Mammalia > Rodentia > Dasyproctidae > Dasyprocta > Dasyprocta punctata. The sequence continues at coordinate 3,662 of RJWM01010890.1, forward strand.
AGGTGTTTCTTTGTCCTATAGGTCAGTTTTTTGTTTGTTTTTGTTTTTGTTTTGTTTTGTTTTGTTTGCAATATTGGACATTAAACACAGGGCCTTTGCACTCAGCTACATTCCTATCCCTTTTTACTTTTGTAATTTGAGACAGGATCTTGCTGTATTGCCCAGATTGGTCTTTAACTTGAGATCTTCCTGACTCAGCCTCTCAGAGTGTTGGGATTCCAAGCCACTATGCCCAGCGTAGCTTAGTTTTTCTTGAAATTTGGTCTGTAAACCATCTGATTTATGAGTAAAGTCTTACAAACGCACATGTCCTACTCAATCAGAAGGTTCTGTGGAACCTTTTTGATTTCCTAAGGTTTTTCAGGAAATGTGTGTTGTAGAAACCCCGCCCACTTTTATCTAAGCTTTTTCATTTCCAACCACATGCACTCCACACCTGTGCAGCCACATCTGAACCACTACTAATCCTCAGCTGTTACTAAGTGTCTCTCTCTGTTTCCTGCCCACCAGGCAATGCGTCTACAGCTACTGACTGCAGTAGGGGCGCTGGCGGGTGCAGCCTGTGCCCTTCTCACTGAAGGAGGGGCAGCGGGCAGTGCAGTTGCAGGTGCTGGTCCCGGCTGGGTTCTGCCATTCACTGCTGGTGGTTTTATCTACGTGGCAACTGTGTCCGTGTTGCCTGAGCTGTTGAGGGAAGCGTCACCTTTACAGTCACTTCTGGAGGTGCTGGGGCTGTTAGGTGGGGTTGTCATGATGGTGCTGATTGCCCACCTGGAGTGAGGGTGGGCAAGAGCTTCCCCACCCCTGCTCCAAACTGCTCACCCTAATCCAGGGTAGGGGCCTGGGGGTGCTCGAGGCCCTGGGCAGGAACATCCACCAAAGCAAGGAGTCAAAATCTAGGAGAGTGGCTACTTGGGCATCAGAGGGGCTGTGGAGGGGAGAAAGAGAGGCAGGAGGGACCAGCGTTGGGCACTACCTGACCATAGTGTTAGGTTGGGGGCATAAAGCAGGCCATGAAGCGGCTGAAAGGGACAGAAGTGAGGACACCATGGCGGCCCCAGCCCCACTTGTTTTCAGAGGACCAAGCTGCCACACAGGGATCTCCAAGATCCACCTCCCTTTCTCCCACTGCCCGGTGGAGGCTTCAGGGAAGACCAGAGCATGGACAGAGTGGCCAACGAGAGGAGTCCGGAGTAAACATCAATCGTGCGTCCTGATTCGGGGGTGATTTGGGATGGGGGGATGGGAGAGGGTTAGTTGGCCTGATTGTTTTGTTTCTATTCGTTTTTTATATCACTGTTTAAATCGAGGGGGAGGGGTGGTGACCGGAAATAAAGTTCTTGGCTCTTCCGCCCCATATGCAGTCTTTGTCTCTTTGGGGGGGCAATGGGGCCCCGTGTCTCCCCCACTGTCCAGACCCCCAGTCGCTGGCGTCTGGCCACGCCCCCGCGGTGGGAGGTCGGCCGGCGCTGGTGGCCACAGATGGCCCAGGGCTGGTGAGGCGTCCATTGGCCGCAGCTTGGCCCTTGCCACGCCCCGCGAGCTCGCGCATTGGCCCGGGGCGCGGATTGCCCGCCCACCCACGGCCCGCCATGGCGACTCAGCTCCGGCTCCGCTCCGCTCTGGCCCTGGTCACAGGTTGTGGGGTCCTCTCCCAGGGCGGGTTGGGTGCTGGAGTAATGTCAGAGGACGCGCCCCCAGACCCTGCGAGCCCCATGGCCTGCGACCCCTTGTCCGAATCTTGCTAACCTTGCGCCCTGTGACCTCTGACCCCGACCCCTCCGCCCCGCGCATCTCTCTCACCCAGGTGCGGGCGGCGGCATCGGCCGCGCGATCTGCGCGCGGCTGGCCGGGGAGGGGGCCACCGTGGCCGCCTGTGACCTGGACGGGGCAGCGGCGCGCGAGACAGTGCAGCTGCTGGGCGGGCCGGGGAGCGAGGAGGGGGCGCCCCGCGGGAATCACGCCGCCTTCCAGGCCGACGTGTCCGAGGCCAGGGCCGCCAGGAGCCTGCTGCGGCAAGTGCAGGTGAACGCCGGCGACCTCGCCGGATAAAGCTCTGACGCTGCCCTCCCGCCCCGGCTCTTTGTGGTGTTTTCGTGCGTAACCTCCCCCTCCCGCAGGCCTGCTTCTCTCGCCCGCCATCTGTCGTCGTGTCCTGTGCGGGCATCAACCGGGATGAGTTCCTGCTCCAAATGTCTGAGGATGACTGGGACAAAGTCATAGCTGTCAACCTTAAGGTGGTGACCTCAGAGCCTGTAACTTCGGCTCCTCGCCCCTAGCCCGAGGTGGGAGTTGGAGGAGGGCTGTCACCTGAGCTGATCCACTTGTCTCCCTCTCCGGCCAGGGTATCTTCCTAGTCACTCAGGCTGCAGCCCAGGCCCTGGTGTCCAGTGGTAGTCATGGCTCCATCATCAACATCAGTAGCATCGTTGGGAAGGTCAGGTCGAGTGGGGGCAAGGTCAGCCAGCCCAGTGGGCAAGACAGCAGGGCGCCTCCTCGAGACTCGACTCACCCTACATCTCCGGTGCACCTGCAGGTGGGGAACGTGGGGCAGACAAACTATGCAGCATCCAAAGCTGGAGTGATCGGGCTGACCCAGACTGCAGCCCGGGAGCTTGGACGGTGGGTCGGACACCAGGGGCTCAGGGGGACTCCACAGAGGCACGCAGGGGACTGAGGGAGAGGTCAGCGTCCTCCCCAGAGTCAGCAGCCACTCTCCCTTCCACAGACACGGCATCCGCTGTAACTCTGTCCTCCCAGGGTTCATTGCAACACCCATGACTCAGAAAATGCCACAGAAAGTAAAGGACAAGGTAGGAGGCTGTGGGTGGAGGCAGAATGGGTCAGAGACCCAACCTCTGCGGGCTCCAGAGAGTGCTGGACACTATGCCTGACGAACAGTAAGCGCTTGATAGATGTCTGAGGGATAGACACAAGGGACAAGCAGTCTTCAAAGAAATCGATACAAAACTTTCACCCACGTGAGTGTTTCCTTACAGGTGACCGGAATGATCCCGATGGGACACATGGGGAGCCCTGAGGGTGAGCACTGAGTGGGCTGGCGGTCCCAAGAGAAGAGTTCCCAAGTGTTGTGGTATCTCTGAGGGTCGCACCAAGCCCGGGGGCTGGAGGGAGGCTGCTCGGGGACCAGGGAAATAAGGGAGACTCTGCCCCTCATCTCCGTAGATGTGGCAGAGGTGGTTGCATTCTTAGCATCCGAAGACAGTGGATACATCACCGGGGCCTCAGTGGAAGTCACTGGTATGAGGCCCTCGTGGGGAAGCAGAGGGTGGAGAAGTAGCACCCAGACCAGATGGGAAGACGAGGAGAGCCTGAGCCCCTGGGAAAGGCAGAGGGTCCCAAGACCAGGGACAGAAGTGGGCACCCCCGGCGTGTTCTCTCCCCACCCATGCATCTGTCCCAATGTTTCTGCCCCTCCCAGGAGGTCTTTTCATGTAACAGCCTCAAGGACCCTGGACTCTGCCCACTCCCCCACCACTCTGCCTGGCCTCCTGCTGATGAGGACTCTAAGTTCCCAGGCTACAAAAGGGGTGGCAGTGTATGGCTCAGGAATGCTGAATATGGGAGGCAGGGGTGCTTGTGACCCTAATAAATTCCAAATCCTCTTCCCTGCCACCTCCGGTTCTTCTTGTGTCCAAACCCTCAGACCCTTCCCCACCTCCCCCTCTTTCCCTTTCCCTAAGGATTGTTCCCTTTCACTGCCTGGTCTCCCAGGGCAACCCCCGCCGCCGGGTGTGAGAGGAAAGAGTCTATGTCACTGTGTATGCGTGACACTCTGGGTCTTTTGGGAGGGAGGGGTTTCTGCCCCACCCCCTTCACCGGTTCCGAAGGCCAGTCCCTTTCCCCCAACTGCCTGGGTCCTTATGGTCCCCAAGGGTAATTTGTTCTTGGCTCCATCCTGGTGTCCAGTCTGGCCTTGGAAGGGGGTCTTGGAACAGGTGGCCCTCCCCCATCCCTCTCCTTTCTCTCCATCCCCCCTCCCCTCTCTCTCCACCTTACAATAGCTGCAGCCGGCCTGGGGTCGGATGGGGGGGATTAGGGGAGGGGGCCAGGATTAGGGGAATGGACCAGCCGATGAAAGGGGCTGGAGGAGAGCAGAAGGGAGGGGGCTGGGAGGAGGAGGAGGAAGGGGAGGGGGTCCGCGCTAATCGACTCTGGCGCCCACATAAGGACTGGCCACGGACAGAAGGAGAGGACAGGGAAGTAGGGGGGAACTGGGGCGGGGGTCGAGGGGACCCACTGCTGACTTGTCCCAGAGACAGGCCACCCTCTGGCAGCCTCAGCCCATGTCCTAGAGCCCCACCTCAGCCTGGTGGGGCACGGTGGCTTTTCCCCGGTGTCCCTCATTCCCTGCCCTCAGCGGGGACGGCTCTGCTCCTTCCTCCTCTCCCCTCCGGGCCCCCTTCCTCTCCGCGGGTCCTGAGGAGGCCTCTGCCCACTCCCACTGCACAGCGCGCCCCCCGTGCGCCCCGCCCGCACGCGCACGCCCCTTCGCCGCAGGGCCCCGTCGCGCGTGTGGCCCCGCTTCCGCGTGGCCCCGGGTCCTCCCGCGCCCCCTCCTCGCCCGGGCCGCGGCTCCTGATTGTCCAAACGCAATTCTCGAGTCTCTGGCTCCGGCCGAGAGTTGAGTCTGGACGTCCCGAGCCGCCGCCCCCAGACCTCGAGGGGAGAGCGGGTCGGAGGGCGCAGAGGGGCAGCGCGAGGCCGGGGGACGAGGGGGACCCCGAACTCGGGACCGGGCAGCCTCCGTAGGGCTCGAGCGCCGAGCGGCCGGGGACCCCCACGAGGGGGCGACGGAGTTGCGGAGGGGGTGGGGGCCCCGCTCCCGGTACTCGGTCCCCTCGCGGGTCCGGACGACCCAGGCCCCGCCCTCCGCAGCGAGCGGGGCCCGGGGGCGCGCGACGCCGCAGGGCGGGGCGGGGCGAGGCGGGGGCCCCACGTGGCGGGGATCGGGGAGGCGGCGGACCCCAGGAGGGGAAGCCCCGCGTCCACGCCGCGTCCCACCCGCGCCCGCAGCCAGTGGCGGTGACGTCCGGGCCGCGGGGGAGGAGAGCAGAGGGCGGAAGTGACGTAGCCCGAGCGCCCGGGCCATGGCGGCGGCGGCGGGAGCTGCTGTCTGAGCGGCGGCGGCGGCGGCGGCGGAGCGCGCGGACTCGGCCCGGGCCCGGCCTGACGGAGCGCGGCGGCGGCGGAGCGCGGACGCCGGAGCGGGGTGAGGGGCGACGGGCGGGCGCACGGAGGGGCGGCGGGCGGGCGGGGACTGCGCGAGGGGCGGCCCCCTAACGCCGCCTCCCGCGCCCCTTCCCCCTCCCAGCCTGTCTGCGCCGCGGCGGAGCCCCGGTGGGGGGTCTGCGCCCGGTCACCATGACGACGCCGGCGAATGCCCAGAATGCCAGCAAAACGTGGGAACTCAGTCTGTACGAGCTGCACCGGACCCCGCAGGTGACGGCGAGCCTCCCGTCCCGGCTTCCTCCATGCCCCGGACCGCCGATCCGCAGACCCCATCGGAGCGTTTCTTGTCCGTTCTTTGCCTGCTCTGCCAACCCTGCCCAACTCCATGGACTCCCTGGCTGTTCCTTGGAGTCACTTTAATTTTTTTTTTTGAAGCACATTTACGTTTATCTTAATCTAATCCTCAAAACAGCCCCACCACAGAGATAGACAGTGTATTGCTATGTTTATTTGAAAGATAGTAAACAGGTGCCCAAGTCACTTTTTCGGCGTCTCAGTTCAGTGCCTGCAAGACGGCATGGAACTTCATGACATCAGGATCCCGGACACACGCGCGCGCGCAAACACTGTTCTAAGTCGGTAGTGCAGGGTCTCGGAATCTACATTTCTACCACAGTGCGTTCGGATCTACTTATTACCAGGACCACCCTTTAAAGAATTCCATCTTCACCAAACCACACATCTATGCCCCCACACCGCACCCTCAGCCTGGCACCAAAACTCAGATCCCGTTTCCAAGCTCCTTCTTTTAGTGGCACCGAAAATCTTTGTTCCTCATTCGCTCCGAGTTAGTGGCCCCTGTAACTCAGTAGTCCTTCTTCCTCAAGTGGCCAGTGTGGGTACCCAGATTCTGCCATCTCACTGCACTGTTTCTCAAAACGCCTCCCCAGTGAGTCACTTGTTTTTAAGTCCTTTTTACCCCAACCGGTCACCACCTGTCCCCCCTCCCTGATGCTCCAGGAAGCCATCATGGATGGTACGGAGATTGCAGTTTCCCCTCGATCGCTGCATTCGGAACTCATGTGCCCCATCTGCCTGGACATGCTGAAGAACACGATGACCACCAAGGAGTGCCTCCACCGCTTCTGCTCTGACTGCATTGTCACAGCCCTGCGGAGCGGGTAACGGGAGGGACATATCTAAGATGGGGAGAAGGGGTGCAGGGCTGGTGCCCTCTCACGGGTCCAGTCTGGACTATATCCATCTCCCATCCTAGGAACAAGGAGTGCCCTACCTGCCGGAAAAAACTGGTGTCTAAGAGGTCCCTCCGGCCAGACCCCAATTTTGATGCCCTGATCTCCAAAATCTATCCCAGCCGGGAGGAGTATGAGGCCCACCAAGACCGAGTGCTCATCCGCCTCAGCCGTCTGCACAACCAGCAGGCGCTGAGCTCCAGCATCGAGGAGGGGCTCCGGATGCAGGCCATGCACAGGTGCGGGGGTCAGGAGAGGGGCTGCAGCCAGGCTGGGGGGCGGGGCCGGGCACCTGGGTCAGACTCCTGGAATTATCTCTGCTGCCCGCCACCTGTAAGAGCTGACCCAAGAGCTGACCACAGCTGGATGGTTAGGTAGGCCTGGGCATCATGGCTGTAATTGCAGCTTCCTAGGTAAACAAGCGGCATTGTTAAGGAGAAAATAGCTCTGCCCTCTTCGCTGTGCATAGGTTAGAACAGTAGAGTGATTTCGAGCGTAACCTCCAGTTACCCTGGAGCCAGCATCTCGTCACATGTGTCCAGGTGCCCTGTGGTTCTTGTTAAAAATGCAGATTTGATCCAGGAGGTCTAGGTTGCATCTGAGAATATGCATTCTGCGAGCTTTTGGGTGACGCCTCTATAGCTGGCTCTTGGGCCACACTTTGATGGGGAGAGCCCATGATTTCAAGCAAGTTTCTCAACTTCTCTAAGCCTGTTTCCTCAGCCATAAAACAAGCGACAAATATTAGGGCGCTGGGCACACCGTTTGTCATCATTCAGATTTTCCCAGTTTCTTCGTTGTCTGACGTTCCAAGTCTCAGCTGTTGTCCCCGGTGCTTTCTAACCTGAGCCTCTTGCTTCTCTACAGGGCCCAGCGCGTGAGGCGGCCAATGCCTGGGTCAGATCAGACCACGACGTTGAGTGGGGGAGAAGGAGAGGCCGGGGAGGGAGAGGGGGATGGAGAGGATGTCAGCTCTGACTCTGCTCCCGACTCAGCCCCTGGCCCTGCTCCTAAGCGGCCCCGTGGAGGGGGCGCAGGGGGCAGCAGTGTAGGGACGGGGGGAGGTGGTACTGGTGGGGTGGGTGGGGGCGCTGGTTCTGAAGACTCTGGTGACCGGGGAGGCACTGTGGGAGGGGGAACCCTGGGCCCCCCAAGCCCTCCTGGGGCCCCCAGCCCCCCAGAGCCAGGTGGAGAAATTGAGCTGGTGTTCCGGCCCCACCCCCTGCTCGTGGAGAAGGGAGAATACTGCCAGACTAGGTGAGAGCCCGCCTTTCCCCAGACCGCTGATAAAGCAAAGCACACAGATGGGCTTCCCCAGCCTCAGAAGCCCTTCTGGAAAGTCCCCTCCCCTGTCCCTTCCCCATGTGAGGCCGCCTGTTTCCTCCCCACCCCCCCCAGGTATGTGAAGACCACTGGAAACGCCACTGTGGACCACCTCTCCAAGTACTTGGCCCTGCGCATTGCCCTCGAGCGGAGGCAACAGCAAGAGGCTGGCGAGCCAGGAGGGCCTGGCGGGGGTGCCTCTGACACTGGGGGACCTGATGGGGGCGGAGGGGAGGGTGGGGGTGCCGGAGGAGCTGACGGCCCAGAGGAGCCTGCTTTGCCCAGCCTGGAGGGTGTCAGCGAAAAGCAGTACACCATCTACATCGCGCCCGGAGGTGGGGCGTTCACGGTGAGCTCCTCGAGGGCACTGGGATATGGGGCTCGGGGCTTGGGAGGCAAGGGTGGCCGGGGCCACACCCAGCACGAGCCTGTCCTCAGCTCAGCAACCCTCCCCTCCCTCTGCTCCTCCATCTGCTGCGTCCTCCTCTCCCGTCGCTCTGGGCTCCTGCTTTGCTCATCCCTTTATCATTCTCTCTGCTTGTTTCCCCCCATGGTCACCTTTTTTCTTTCTTTCACTTCCTTTTCCATCTTCTCCAACTTTCTTCTGTCTTCCCGCTCCCCAGACGCTGAATGGCTCACTGACCCTGGAGCTGGTGAACGAGAAGTTCTGGAAGGTGTCCCGGCCGCTCGAGCTCTGCTATGCCCCCACCAAGGATCCAAAGTAACCCCACAGGGGACAGCCAGACGATGGGGACCCTGGGGTGTCCCTCCTGTGTCCTGGCCCACCACCCCAGCTCCTTCATCTCCCAGTGCCCCCAGCCCCGCCAGCCAGCAAGAGGACTCAGTTGAGGATGAGTGGCTTTTATACAAAGTATCTATATCAGATTCTTCTATATTGTACAGAGCAGGGCACGCGCCCCCGCCTGCCGCCTTTTCTATCGCCTCCCAACCACCCACCCAGCCCAGGTGACAAGGAAGGTGAAGAACTCTCCCCGCAGGCCTTCCTACCAACAACAAATTCGCTTTTTTTCCCCTCTTTGAAACCTGCAGTTCTGTGTGTGTTTGTCAGGGGTGTACAACAAAAAAGACCTGGGGGGGGGGCCTATAAATCAGTAAGCACAGCCTTGGATATTGGGAGGAGGAAATGGCCAAGGCCATTCACGGAACGGATGTCCCATTTTTCTGAGCCTCCAAATTAGAGGATATGTACAAAAGTAGGGAGGGATTCTCAGTGAAGCTGGAATAGAGGATCAACAGTGGGGAGGTGTGAAGTCAGGTGCTCAACTTGTCCCCTAAAAGTCGAGCCCCGCGTCGCCCCACCCCCGGGCCTGAAATCCAGCTCCCAGTGCCAGAGAGCCGGGAAATGAGTCCAGAGTATGGTGCTTGCAGCGAGCTGACTCCTTGTCGGCGCCAGAAGCTGGTTTGGGGGAGCAGGTGGGAGGGGCTTGATACTCCCCCCATCCGCCGATCCAACTCAAAATCCTGGACCACGGATCCCAGGAGCCCGCGGTTGGGCCCTCGCGCCAGGAGTCGCCGTTGTGGCCTCGTCCAGGCAGCACCTAAGCAAAGGAACCGGGCTGGGGGCGCCACCGGCCTCCTAGGCGTAGAGTTCCGCCGCCGCGGGATGGGGGGAGACGCCCCCGGGAGGCACAGCCGCACCCTCTACCCACTGCCTCTGCCCCTTACTTCCTGTTTCCGCTGCTTGGGGTGCCCCAAATGCCCCCCCTCGCTCGGTTCAATGCGTTAGGCAGGTCGCGACTCTGCAGATAGAGCCGCCCTGCAGCTCCCTGAGCTGCACCCCTCTTCCCTCCTTGGTGCCCTCCAAGCCCAGCGAGTCCCGCGACAGCCGCTCCCTGGCGGGGTCCCCTCCACCCCCGCCTCTGCATCCGCAGTGGTTCAGGGCCTCAGTGCCCAGGACGTTGGGGCGCAGGCAGGTGGATCGAGGGGAGCAGCCCGACAAGAAAACACCAAGGCGAACCCGAGAGCCCGGAAGGAGCCCGGCTGCGCTCCTGGCTCCGTGGGCTGCTGGACGTGCGCACCCACGCCTCGCAGCCCCCGGCCTCAGTTCCGCCCCTTTCTCCTGCCACTCTGCCCCACGTGACTGAGCGTCGCAGTCAAGGCTGTGTTTAGGTGACCTCCCCGGGTAAGCTCCCCTGCACCCTAAGAAGTAACTACCACTGCCTGACGCCCTCTCTCCAGTGTTGGGAGAAGGGGCAGCGAAGTCTGGGGCGCAGGCAGGGGTCTAGTTCTGTTCCGTCCCGGCCCACTGGGCATCTCCTCCCCGGGCCCTGAGTGCCTCCCAATCAAGCCTGCATTCGAGCCAGGCGACCGACGCGGGGCAAGGCTCAGAAGGGGACGTCGCTGGTGCCCGAGGAAGGAGCCGGCTTAACCCGCGCCGAGTCCGGGGACCTGGGTCTTCACCCGGCCCTACACGGCTGGACCTTGCCTCGGCGTCCTCAGGCGTGAAACAGGAAAAAAGGGGTTGGCGAGGGGATCGAATACAAGCACAGTACCAGGCCTGACCTCACCGCACCCCGCGTGGGTGCGGGACCCGCGAGCCGGGGACTCGCTGGAAACGCACCTTCCGAGCCGGGGGTACTGGTGCAGGCCTGTGACCCCGGCACTGTGCGGCGAGGCCAGAGAATCACAAGTCGGAGCCAACCCTGGACAACTTAGTGACTGTCTCAAAGAACAGGGAGAACGGTGGAGTTCGGTCCAAAGGCCCTGGGTTCAATCCCTAGGGCGGGGGGGGGGGGGGCGCGTTCCGGGGCCATCTGCTGCCCGAGACGGGTTGTGAGGTCTCAGATATTTAATCATTGAGGCCTCCGTGTGGGTCTGATGTCCAGTGTGCACTCAAGCCTGAGCACCAGGGCAGTTCCCGCACCGCGAGGGGCTGGTTGGCTGTGCGGTTGGTTTTTGCGGTGCTGGGGACAGGACCCAGGACCTCGCGCCCTGCCCCAGCCACACCGCCAGTGCGAGAGGCCGGTGCTGGGGGCGGGTCTCTGCCCTGCACAGCGACGGGGGCTGTGGGCTGCGGGTGGGTGGCTGGAGGGGTGAAGAGGAGCTGTTGGAGGCACCGCAGGCTTTTTGCCCCCCGCAGGGGAGATGAGAGAAGCCCCTTTCTCTTTTCCTTCCCTCCCACCCCTCCATTTCACCTCTCTAGGCTTCTCTGTCCCTAAACCACAGCAGATGCTGTGTGTGAGAAGGGAGGGCAGATGTGGAGCCCAGGGATCCCCAATCCTGAGGAAAGTACCCTCCAGGAGCCCCTGCCCAGGGGAGGCCCGAGTCTGAGCCCTGGGCTGGCCTGGCCGCCCTGGGCTCCCTAGGTGGCTGCTCACAGCCCCCCCCCCCCACAGCGGGGGGACCCAGGGAGAAGGCAGAGGTCGCTGTGCCTCCAGCCTCTTCTGCAGGGGGTCCAGGTTAGGAGCGTAGCCTCTGCGCTCCCACCCTGTCCCTTCTGCTTCCAGCTCCCCCTGAGGCTCTCATCTTAGTCCAGCCCCCCACCCCCGGCCGGCCGGGGCCACAGAAATAGAGAAGGCAGGACAGCCCCCCACCCTCCTCAGCCCCTGTGGCACAGGAGAAGGCAGGGAGAGGAAGCGGCGACGGAGACCGCAGGAAGAAGTGGAGAAAGCAGAATGAGGCTTTGCGAGGTAAAACCCTAGAATTGAGAACCATCCGCAGAGCGGCCATTCATTTCCTCTTCTGCCTGCGTCTTTTCCCCCAGGGCTCCCAAGGTCCGGAGCTGGGCCCCAAGCACCACACGTTCTCCGTTCCACTTCCAAACAGTTGCTTGGCGTCCCCACTACAAGCTGGGAAGCTGGCTCTAAACTCAGCCAGCCGTCCCCTCCCCTGCGTCCCCACAGCGCAGCCCGGCACAGCACCGGGAGCCGCACCCCTCACCTCCAGGTTCTGCAGGGAAGGTACTGGCTTGGGCCGTGAGTCCAGCAACTGCTTTGTTGCTGCTGATGGTACAGACAAGGGAGCCCTGGTTCTTGTGCTGACTTGGGGTACACTGTGGGACTTGGCAACATTTCCGCTGTGATGTATCAGGTGGACGGTTGACACATGTGAGGAGCTACTTACCCCAGGGGTAAAAGGCTCACTTGAGAGACGGCACGGGACATGGCCGCCGTCTTAGGCCGCCGTCGTGGGCCGTTGGAGCCTCTAGTCCTGTCCACTTATCTTCAGTGATCCTCAAGTCTGTCCGCCCCGTCCCTGCACCTCCTTGACTCAGCCGCACCCAGGACCACTCGGCTGTTTCGCGCGGTGATAGCTGAGGAGGCTGGGAACGGCCTGCTGTAACACTCGCGGCCTGCCGGAGTAAGACAGGGCTTGTTGTTTTTTCCATACCGGGGATTGAACCCAGGGGTTTGCACTGAGCCACATCTCCAGTCCTTTTTAATTCATTTTGAGACAGGGCCTCACTAAATCGCTAAATTGCCCAGGCTGAGCTCCAATTTGCAATCCCCCTGCCTCAGCCTCCCACAGTGCTGCGATTACAGGCGTGTGCCACCGCACTCCGTTTAAAATGGATCTTTTTAAAATGCAAATGTGAGTTTCAGTCACCCAGCTTAAACCCATTCAAAGGTGTTCCACTGATCTTAGGTTACAGACGCCAGCCCTTCCCTGGCCCCTCAGGACCCGTGAAGCGTGGCTCCACCCCTCCAGGCTGGGGCCTCACCCCTCTTTCGCGTGCTCCAGTTCCGGTCTGCGTGGAAGTTCCTCCTGCAGGGACCTTTGGAATGACTGGACCCACAGCCCCAAAGGCTCCCGCCTCTGTTCCTCCCCTAACGTCTCCGTTCTCAACATTTCCCCGGGGAGGTCCCTGCCCTTCTCTCAGGGCCGGATTCCCGCCTCGGAGCTCGCACAGCGAGGCGTGCGCTCCCTGGAGGCAGGCGGCACCGCGGTGTCTTGGATTTCCTGGGGACTGACTGAAGTCAGCTTCCCACAGATCGTAGGCCCCCTGGGGGCTGGGACCACACCTGCAGGTGCGCCCTGTCTCCGGGTCCCTGGCCCAGCCCTGGACGCCCACAGATACAGGCTGAACGGATGCATGGGCACCTGGCTGGGGGGTGGGGGCGAGGGCGCATACTTCAGGGTTTCAGAGCGGGCGGTGGAGGCCACCCTTCTCGCTCTGGGACCTGCTGCTCAGGGGCCTGCGTGCTGCTCTCCTGACCCCGTCACTCCCCGTACTTCGCAGCATCCCCGGCCATGGCCCCTTCGTCCTGCCTGTGAGACCCGGTCTCCTGCAATGACTCAGTGCCTCGTTCTGGTTCTGCTTTGTTGGTCTCAAAAACCAGTGTGGAATAAAGGGACAAGAGCACGGAATGCAGACCAGAAACTTTGGACTCAATAACTAAATTAAACTGGGCACGGTGGTGCATGCCTGTAATCCCAGCACTCAGGAGGCTGAGGCAGGAGGATCACCTTGAGTTCTAGGCCAACCTGAACTACAATAGCAAGACACTGTCTTGAAAAACAAACAAAAATCAAAAACCGCCCAATAACTAAATTAAAAGTAGTAGTGATGGGATGCTTGGCAGGCTGTTAAGCCACTCTGAAGTTTAGCTTTCTTGTCTATAGACTCGGGGCAGAAAACTTCAGAATCAAGTAAAACAGGGGAATGCTTAAATATAGCCATATGTGATAGTAATGTCAACTATTCAGGAGGTTGAGGCAAGAGGATTTCAAGTTTGAGGCCAGGCCTGGGCAACCTTAGATCTTGTCTGAAAACAAACAAAAATATTTTTTTAAGGCTAGAAATATGGGCCAGAGATTTAGCCCAGGGGCCTAAGCACCTGCCTGGCAGGTGCAAGGTTGTGAGTTTGACCCTCGGTACCAAGAAAAAAAGGCTAGGAATGTAACTCAGTGGTCAAGAGTATTGCCTAGCATACATGAAGCCTTGAATTTAGGTCACTAGTAACAAACAAAAAATCTGAAAGTTAGCCAGGCATGGTAGTGCATGCCTGTGATCCCAGCATTTGGGAGGCTGAGGCAGGAGGATCACTGTGAGTTTGAGGCCAGCCTGGGCTACAAAGTGAGTTCAAGGCCAGCCTGAACTGCATAGCAAGACACTGTCTCAAAAACACACACACATAGCCAGGTGTGGTGGTGCACACCTTTAATCCCAGCACTCAGGAGTTTGAGGTAGGAGGATCATTGTGAGTTCGAGACCAACCTGGGCTACAAAGTGAGTTCAAGGCCAGCCTGAAATGCATAGTTAGACTGTGTCTCAAAAAATAGGGCCGGGAATTCAGCTCAGTGGCATAAATACCTGCTTGGCAGGTGTGAGGTTGTAAATTCAATCCCTGAGGTTGTAAATACAAAAAAAAAAAAAAAAAAAAAAAAAAAAAAAAAAAACACATACACACACACACACACACACAAAATCTGAAAGTTCTCTTCCCCTCATCAACTGAGAATACTTGATAAAATATGAAGAATTAAACATACACTTGCATCTCAAAAGGGAAGTAGAACCCCAGGTGCTAGAAAAAGAGGAAACTGAAAACTAGAGGATGAGCTGCCTGTGAACAAGTCTCCAATAACCCAGTTACTAACGGCTTGGGGTTTATCAGTCATCCAACAACCCCAGACAGAAAATGAGGCCTTGGCCTGGTAAGGTAGGGGAATTGGATGACAGACAGCTAAAGATGATTCAAAAAGAAATAGAAAAACAAGCCAGGAGTGGTGGAGCACAGCTGTAATGCCAGCATCCAAGGACATGAGGATTGCTGTGAGGTAGAAGCCAGACTGGGGTACATGGTGAGACCTTGTCTCAAAAAAGAATAAGAAAGTCAGGCACAGTAGTGCATGCCTTTAAATCCAGCACTCGGGAGGCTGAGGCAAGAGGATCATTGTGAGTTCTAGACCAGCCTGGGCTACAAACTGAGTTCAAAGCCATCCTGAACTGCAGAGTGAGACCCCGTCTCAAAAAATAGGGCTGGGGATTTAGCTCAGGGGCCTAGGCGCCTGCTTGGCAGGTGCAAGGTTGTGAGTTCGATCCTTGGTACAAAAAAAAAAAAAGAAAAATAAAGAAAGGAGGAAAGGAAGGAAAGAAGGAGAAAAACTGAATAGACCTATAAATTCTAAGGTTTGAATGAGAAGTTGGAAATGTGCACACACACAGCACCCAGATGGTTTTTCAGAAGTCTTCTGGCAATGGTTCAAGGAACTGTTTGCTTACTCACATAAACTATCCCACACATCAGGAAAAAGGGGCCAATCATACTTCGAAGGCTGAAAGTCCTAAATAAAATAATTAGCAAACTGAATCCAGTGGTGTATGTGTGTATATACGCATGTGTTAGGGGATGATGGTGCGGGGTTCATTCTAGGAATGCAGAGACAGTCTGCTTTAAAAAGTTAATCAGAGCCAGGCATGGTGGCGCATGCCTTTAATCCCAGCACTCGGGAGGCTGAGGTAGGTGGAGCATTGTGAGTTCGAGGCCGGCTTGGGCTACAACATGAGCAAGGCCAGCCTGAACTACATAGTGCGACCCTGTCTCAAAAAACTAGGGTAGGGAGTTTGGCTCAGTGGCTTAAGTGCCTGCCTGGCAGGTGTGAGTTTGTGAGTTTGATCCCCAGTGCTGACAAAAATAAAAATAAATAAAAAATAAATTTAAAAAAGTGAATCAGGTCAGGCACAGTAGCACATGCCTATAATTCCAGCACTAGGGAGGCTGAGGCAGGAAGACTGCTGTGTGTTCATGGCCAGTCTGGGTTATATAGTGAGTTCAAAGCCAGTTTAAACTGCTCTCTTAGTTACTTTCCCTTGTTGCTGTGGCAAAATACCCAACATGTAGGAGGAAGTTTATTTTGGCTTGAAGTTTCTAGAGGTTTCAGTCCACAAGCAGTTGGCTCCAAGGCAGGGTGGCATAGCAGAGAGGCATCACAAAGAGAAACAGTTCATGGCAGGCAAAAGCCAGCAAAAGCAAGCAAGCAACAAACTACAAGTAACTAGCAACAGGCCTCTTTCTGTCCCTTATAGTGTACCCAGGCTACCGACCTTAGAGCAGATCACACTCACACCCTTCGTCCTAGCACCCTTAATCCTAGCCTTACACCATGAATCCATCACACACTCCAGATCCGGTCTCTGCAAAAGCCCCACCTATGACTGCATGAGGCTTTGGGGGTACATCCAGAAACAAACCACATTACACCCCTGGCCCCCTTGAAGACTCAAGTACATCCCTTTATGCAAAAGACATTTAGTCCATATCTAAGAGTTGACCAAGTCTTAACAGCTTTAGCCTTGCTGAAAAGTTCAAGTCCCAATCTCTTCTGAGGTTGAAGGCAAACTCTTAGCTGCAAGGCCCTGTACAAAGAAAGATAAATATTTCCAACATTCAATGGCACAAGATAAACATTACCATTCCAAAAGGCACAAACAGGGGGACAAAAAGGAACTGGGTCAAAACAAGTCCAAAATCCAGCAGGACAAACATTAAATCCTATAGTTCCATGTGCGGCATCTGAGGCAGTCTGTGGCAATAGGGGAGCTCCAAAGAGCTTGGGCAGCTCTGCCCCTATAGCACTGCTGGTGGTTGTAGCTCCCAGGGCTTCTCTCTTGAGCTGGCTCTGCTCCCTCCTTGCAGGTTTCCTCAAGGACCCATGTTCCTGGCTTCTCCAAACTTCTGGAATCTCCACTGCACCTCTGTCTTCACACTCACAGCTTCACACACTGTCCTCTCAGGGGCACACTGCCTGGCCTCCCAGGCCTTCTTCTAAAATCTGAGTGGAAGTTTCCCAACCCCACAACTCTTGCATTCTGCATACACCTAAAACCAGTGCCAGATGGATGATGCCAAGGTCTGCTGCCAGCTGGAACAGTAGCCAGGGTGTCCTCTGTCTTGGCTGTAGAGGTTGAGTGCTCATGAACCAAATCCAGAGACATAACTTCCTTAGGCTGGTGCCTTTCTGGAACAGGATGTTCTGGGTCTCTACTGACAAGGTAAAGTCTTACACTTTCGCAATTTCGAGACTACAAAGAGTGGAGTCCTGCTGCTTCTTGTGATGCCCTCAGGCCCTGTGTTCTGTTCTCCTATTCCTTCTTAGCAATTAAGATCTCCTCTGCTTTATCTTTACAGTCCGCAGCTTTACTGCAGTTTCCTTTCTGGTCAAACCAACATTTTAAATCATTCTCCTGGGCTCTTTGTTCTTGATTCTCAACACAGACCTGGTTAAAAGTCCCTAATAATAGCCATGCCATGGCTTCAACATTAGACTGCCTTAAAATTTCTTCTGCCACATTCAATTAGTCCATCATCCTTAATCTCAGTCTCAGGCAAAAACTCTGGACAAGAGAAAAATTCAGACAAACTTTCTGCCAAGCCATAACACACATCATCTGGAGTCCAACAGCCAATGCAGTCTTTCTTCCCAGCAGAAACCTCCTGAGTCTGGTCTTTACTGGCAGTATTTCTATCAGCCTTCTGGTCTTCTGAGCTATGACAAGAACCTCTAATCGAGTACAGTTTAAGGAGTTCCAGGGCTACTTTTCCAACCAGCATCTCCAAACTTTTCCAAACTCTTTCCACAAGGTATTCCCAAAGGTTCCTAAATCACATGGCCAGGTAATGTCACAATAATGACCCCACTTTTCTGGTTCCAAATTCCGTCATAGTTACTTTTCTTGTTGCTGAGATAAAGTACTCAAAGTTAAAGGGGAAAAGGTTTATTTGACTCACAGTTCATAGAGATTCCAGTTCATAGAGGGATATCACAGAAGGAACACAGTCCACAGCAGAAAGACAGAGCAAAAGCAAGCAGTCAACAATAGCAGCTTCTCTCTGACCCTTTTATAGTCCATCTGGGCTACCCAGCTGAGGGGGGGTGCTAAATCAATCAGTGGACTGACGTAATAATCACACAGTCTTAGTCCCAGTACCACATAGTCTAGATCCAGCCACCCTCTGAAAAGTACCCCCATGACTGCATGAGGTTTTGGAGGTATATCTAGGCACAAATGGTAACTTCACAGCAAGACCCTGTCTCAAAAAAAGTTATCAGTGGGGGACTGGATTTAGCTCAATGGCAAAGCACCTGTCTGGTATGCACAAGGTCCTGAGTTCAATCCCCAGTACAAAAAAAAAGTTATCAATAATATACATGGAATTAACATGTTTGTTGGGAGCCGTTGAAGCTGGAAATTGACTTAGGGCATGATCCAGACATGATCATTCTAAGAACAAAGAGAGCCTAGGGCAAGTCACGTGAAGATGCTACTTCAGCCTAGAGAACGCCTGGCCCCAAGGCAGTCTGAGCGGTGGGTTGCTAGGACAGCGGGGTGTCATGTGACATTAGGTTGCTAAAAGGTATAAATAAACGCCCCTGCATTAAGGGGCCAGTTCCTGCCTGACTCCAGCTTTGTCTCTCTCTTTATTTTTCGCATCCTCTCACGGTCCTTCACCCCAAGAACCTCAGGAGCTGCGTGGGTCGCGGCACATGTTAAAAGGTAAACATATATGATTAACTCAACAAGCATGCAGAATTCAGTGGAAACAGCTTAACACTAATTCATGATTTTAAAAAAGTATCTAAGGTTGGAAAATTCAGCTCTGGCAGAAAGCTTGCCTGAAATGTGCAAAGGCATAGAGGTTCAAGCCCCAGTACTGCAAAGAGAAAAAACATCTAGCTGACTAGGAATAAGAGACATTTCCAAACCAAGATGAAGACACCAGTTTTTCCTGTTTCTGTTCAACTTTGTGCCAGGAACTGGTATGAACTGGCACAATAAGAAAAAGAAATTCGGCTAGGCATGGTGGCCCATGCCTGTAAAGCCAGCATTTAGGAGGCTGAGGCAAGAAAATCACTGCAAGTTTGAACCTAGCCTGGGCTATATAGTGAGATCTTGTCTCAAAAAACAAAAAACAAAACAAAAAAAAAGAGGCAGAGAGAGAGAAAGCCATCACAATAAATGATGATTGCGCACCACAGACTGACTACTATATCTCAGTATATATAATTTACAAAGAAAATTCACAAGAATCTATAAACTACTAGAACTACCATATCCTTTCCTCAGAATAAGATGAATCCCTGAAATATCAATGTGCTATACTACAGCAATGAACAAATAGAAGACTTCATTTTAAGAAATATGATTTGTAAAAGCAACAAAAACCATAGGATACTTAGGAATAAATATAACAAAATATGTGTATGGGAAAATTATACAGTCTTTGAAGAATATAAAGAAATAGAGAGTCATACCATGCCTGTGAAGAGGAAAACTCAATTCCCCTCTCCCCTCAAAACATAATCCTATGTTGCAATATATCTGCAAATAAATTTCAGATAGTTTATGGATGCGAAAACAAAACTTACAACTGTTCAAAGAAAATATAAGATGATATCAGAGTAGGGAAAAAATTTTTAAACAAGTTAGGAAAAGTACAAACAATTCACAATGTAAAGAACAAAAACCATATGATCATATCAGCAGATGCAGAAATAAAAAAATATCCAGATAGAAGGGGAAGGACCTAAATTGTCACTGTTTTCAGAGGACACGATCCTATATGTAAACTCTAGACTCATTTAATGATTGACAACCACAGCCCTGTCTTCTAGATCAGATATTCTATCTCCACATTGGTTGACTTTGCTGGGTATACTTTCAGTAGAATTTTTAATCTCCTGGATTTCTAGTTGTGTCTGATTTATGAAATCCAATTCTCTTCTCTGTTGGACATTCATGGTCTCCATGTCTTTCCTCAGGTCCCCCCCTCTTTTTTCTTCTGTATCTACTCTAGATCCACCAATCGTTTTTTTTTTTTTTTTGTTTGTTTGTTTGTTTGTTTGTTTTTTGCAGCACTGGGGATTTAACTTACAACCTCGCGCCTGCCAGGGCAGGCGCTTAAGGCACTGAGCCAAACTCCCAGCCCTGGTTTTTTGAGGCAGGGTCGCACTATGTAGCTCAGGCCAGCCTTGTGCTTGCGTTGTAGCCCAAGCCGGCCTCAAACTCACAACGCTCCTCCTACCTCAGCCTCCCGAGTGCTGGGATTAAAGGCGTGCACCACCATACCCAGCTCCAATCATTTTCTTGATTATGATCATCATCTCTTTAATTATCTCCATTCTGTTTTCAATGAGAGACTTATTGATCTGTTTTGTTACTTCTACTGCTACCGTTTCCTAAAATTCAGATAAGTGGCTTTGGATTTCTCCGACCTCAATCCCCCCTTGATTGACCTTGGGTGAGACAGGGATTATGAGTTACACTTGGTGTCTTAGTTACTTTTCACTCACTGCTGAGACAAAATACCTGATGCTCAAAATTAGGGAAGGAAAGGTTTATTTCTTACAGTTCTCAGGAGTTCCAGTCCATACTTAGCTGGCTCCAAGGCAGCATGGCGTGGTGGGGCCGCCATTCATGGCCACTGCACATAGCAAGGTGCACTAACTAGGAAGAGAGAGAGAGTGAGAGGAAGACCTGCCTTCCTTACACTGTATATCGGCTCCACCCCTGGGCGGGTTCAGCACTCACATCACCAATGCTAGCACTAGACAACAAACCAATCAGAAATGTCAGACTCAGCCCCATCCAAATTACAAGTCCTTGGCAGGGACACAGGATCAACCAATACATTGAACCCCTGGCCCCCTCCCAAGGACTTAGTATATCCTTCATACCAAAGACATTTAGTCCATCTTCAAGAGTTGCCAAAGTCCTAACAGTTTCAGTATTGCTGAAAAGTCCAAGTCCCAAATCTCCTCTGAGATCTATGGCAAGCTCTTATTTGTAACCCCCTATACAAATGAAAATGAGGTTAAACACTTCCAACAAATAAAGACACAAGATAAACATTACCATTCCAAAAGTTATAAACAGGGGAATACAAAGCATTGGGACAAAAGCAAGTCCAAAATCCAGCAGGGCAAACATTAGTCCTGGAGTTCTCTGCTCAGCATCTCAAGCAATCTGGTTGCAAGTTCCAAAAGGCCTGAGTGACTCCACCCCTGCGGCACTTCCAGGGGCTTTAACTCCCACAGCACTCCTTGGATGATCCATATTCTTTGGTTTCACCCTTACATCTTTACACATTGCTCTCTGTAGGCGGGGTGGAAACTGCCTTAGCCTAGGACCTGTGCATTTTCCTTGCACCTAAAACCAGTGCCATGTGGATGCTGCCAAGGTCTGCTGCCAGCTGGAGCAGTAGCCAGGCTTTCCTCTCTCTTGGCTGTAGGGGTCAACTGCCTGGATCACTGAGCTCTCTGAACCTGATTGTGAGGAACAGCTCCTCTATGCCACCACCATTCCGGAATCTGGTGTGGCCACGGCCATTCTGGAACCTGGTGTGGCCGTGACCCTTTTGAAACATTCTGCAGCTTCCATTGCCACTGTGGAACATGGTGCTCTGCAGCTTTTTCCTCCAAGAAAACTCTTTCACTTTTGAAGGCCTAAGGCTGCAAAGGGTGGAGGCCCGCTGCTTCCCGGGATGCCCCCAGGCCATCTTTTTTATTTCTGTTCTTTCTCAGCAATCAAGGTCTCAGCTCTATCTTTATAGTCCACAGCTTTCTGGCCAAACTCATGTTTTAAATCACTATGCTGAGCTCTTTGCTCTTGATTCCCAACATAAATCTGGCTAAGCTCCCAACAATAGCCAGGCCACCATTTCAACATTAGGTTGCCTTGAGATTTCTTTTGCAAGAATAATCAGTCCTCTGCCCTTAATCTCAGTCTCAGGCAAAGTCTCTGGGCACGGGCAGAATGCAGACAAACTTTCTGCCAGGCCGTAACACTCATCATGTGGAGTCCAACACCCAGTGCAGTCCTTCTTCCCAGCAGAAACTTCCAGAGCTGGTCTTTACTGGCAGGCTTCCTAACAGCCTTCTGGTCTCCTGAGCTCTGACTGGAATCTCCCATACAGAACAACCTAAGCTGTTCCAGCACCACTTTTTCCAAACTCTTCTCACAAGCCATTTCCAAAGGCTCTCCAGCCACATGGTCAGGAATAGTCACAGCAATGACCCCACTTCTCTGGTACCAAATTCTGTCTTAATTACTTTTCACTTGCTGCTGAGACAAAATACCTGATGCCCAAAATTAGGGAAGGAAAGGTTTATTTTTTACAGTTCTTGGAAGTTTCAGTCCATACTTAGCTGGCTCCAAGGCAGCATGGTATGACGGAGCCACCATTCGTGGCCTCTGCACACAGCAAGGCGCACTAACTGGGAAGAGAGAGAGAGCGAGAGGAAGACCTGCCTTCCTTACACTGTATACCCTTACACCCCCTGGGCGGGTGCAGCACTCACATCACCAATCCCAGTGCTAGACAACAAACCAATCAGGAACGCCAGACTCAGCCCCATCCAAATTACAAGTCCTTGGGGGGGACACAGGATCAACCAATACACTTGGCTTGCATGTTTTCTCATTTTCTATTTTGTTTTGTTTGTTTTCTGCATTAAGGCTTGTAAATTGCCTGTGGTATGTAGCTTTATTACTAATATTAAGAACTCTTTAGGCAATAAGTACTTTTCAGAGATGTCTTCAAGGCATAGCTGGCTTTAGCCTTTTGAATCTATCCCAGGACCCTGCCTCTTCAGTTTATTATTAGGGTTGAAAGGTAGCTGCCTGAGAGGCCTAGCACCCAGTTCTTTGATGCTGGACTATGATATTGTTTATGTTCCCCAGACAATCTAGGTATTGACCTATGAGGACGATCAGTTGATCACAACTATGTCACCTTAGCTAAAGTAGTATCATCAGTAATAACAATACCATCAAAGGCCAAGGATATAGTTCAGCAGCACAGTGCCTGCCTGGCAAGTGCAAGGTCCTGAGTTCAATTCCTGGTACTGGGGAAGAAAAATACCATCAAGCATAAGCTGGAAAATGGCAAACTGTGTAACCATACTTACAGGATCTATAGTTATATAATACAAATCTAAGATGTAACACAATTATATTTAGCAAACATCCACTCAATAGAATGATTTTACCTTAATGGAGGAAAATTTAAAAGAGGTAAAAGGGGAAAACAGAGAATAAAAGAAGAGGAAGAAATTAGAAGCAAGGGTGAAGGATTATTATTCACAAGTAAAACAACAAAAGCAATGACTAAGGCATAATTAATGTCTAACCCCAAACTGAAGAACAATCTATAAAATGTCTACTCAGTATTCTTCAAATATATTGAAAAATTTGAAGAAACTGTCACAATATAAAGGAGCCCAAGGATATGTTTTGTTTGTTTCTTTGTTTGTTTTTTGAGGTAGGGTCTCCTTATGTAGTTCAGACTGGACTTGAACTCGCTATATAACCCAGGCTGGCCTCGAACTGGCAGCAATCCTCCTGCCTCAGCCTCCTGAGTGCTGGGATTACTGGCATGAGCCAACATGTCCAGCTAAGGATATATGTCAAATAAATGTAATGAGGCATCCTAGATGGGACTCTGAGACAGAAGAGCAAAGGTAAATAAAAACTATGCACATGTGAATAAAGTGTTACTTATGCTCTGATTACCCATGGGGAACTGATTACAGAGCCCCTTTGAATATCAAAATCAATGGGTATTCAAGTGCCTTATTTAAAATGGTGATGTCTATTCATCTTCGTACATACTTAACACCTCTATCCTCCTGGGCACTTTGGTATCTCTACGTTATTTATAAAACATATTATATTATGCAAATATTATGTAGTTATTATTGTTTTTTTTTTTTTTGTGGCACCGGGGATTGAACTCACAACCTCACACCTGCCAGACAGGCGCTTAAGCCACTGAGCCAAACTCCCAGCCCTAGTTTTTTGACGCAGGGTCACACTACGTAGCTCAGGCGAGGCTTGTAGCCCAAGCCGGCCTCAAATTCACAGCGCCCCGCCTACCTCAGCCTCCCGAATGCTGGGATTAAAGGCATGTACCACCACACCCGGCAAGGCTTATATTTTAAAACTCCAAAGTAATATTTAGGATATCTAAATACATGATATTATAATGTTAATGCAGATAAGTATATTTTATTAAAATGTATACACATTTTTAAAAAGAACACAAAGAAAAGAAAACAAACAACAGAATGATGCTTTATCATGCAATAGAAGAGGTAATATTTGACGAGCTAATTAAAGCTGCATTTTTCTCTCTTATCTCAGTGCTCCCACTGCTTAAATCCTCCTACACCTTGAGGTAATGTGTGCTTCAGAATCCAGCAGAGACACAACCTCCAGTGCTCACAGAATTTGGTCACCGTCATTTTTCTGCCGCCAGGACAACGCAAGCAACGGCAGCCACATGTCCCCGGGGCCTGAGCAGCACTAATTACCAGTTTTAGGTTGCACGGTGCCAGCACTGTGGACAGATCCCACGTGACAACCACCCCAGTGTCATTTAATAAATGTGTGTGGCAGGTTGTTTGTGACAGGTGAAGCCCCCCCCCCAAAAGATGAGGCCAGGGCGGGATTGTGTGATCACATCTGAGGAGGGTGCCGGGCGCAGGGAGGAGAGTGACTTCAGTTTTAAATGTGCGAAGGTTGTGGGACCTCTGGGACGCGGAAGTAGGGTCACCAGCCAGACGATCAGATATGCAGCCTGGGCAGTAGAGAAAGGGCACAAATGCGAGAGTCATCAGCTGACAGGAGCCGAAGCCAGGGGACAGGAAAGGGCTGGTGGAGGAGCACGCAGTGCCATAAGGGGGTCGAGGAACGAGCCCCTCTGTGAATGCCGCTGCAGGCAGAGAGAGCAGAACGAGCCCATGGGGGAGGAAGAGCCACTGAGGACACAGGTAGAAGGCAGGGGGCGGCAGGCCCTCGGGTCCAAGAAAGATGAGTTGTAGAAAAGAGTTGATCAATGCCATTGGGTAGTAGTAGAAGTTCCAGTGAGAGGAAACTAAAAAATGACACAAAGATCACTGCAAAAACATGGGAGTCGGCCTGGGATTTAGCTCAGTGACATTAGCACCGGCCTGGCAGGTGCGAGGTTGTGAGTTTGATCCCTGGTGCAAAGAAAAAGAAAAAAACATGGGAGTGACGCAGTAAAGGGGGACCCCAAACTGAAAAAGGGTGAGCGGTAAGTGGAAGCAGAGGAAAAGAGAAAGAATTGTGAAAATTTTCAAGCATACAGCTGGGTGTGGTGGTGAATGCCTGTAACCCCAGCACTTGGGAGGCTGAAGCAGGAGGATGGTTGTGACAAAGTGAGATCCTGTCTCAAACAAAACAAAACAAAACAAAACAAAACAACACAAAAGCATATAGAAAAATTAAAAGCCCAAAAGTGTAGCTCAGTGGTAGAGCACTTGCCTAGGTTCCATCCCTAGCACTCAAAACAAACAAACAAAAAAAAAAAAAAAACAGGCAAACTGAAGTGTAATATAATTCTCATTTGCACATCTATCACTTAACCACTTCACCTAGATTTAAACGTACACAGAAATATTCATACAGGAGGAGGACGGGCACAGTGTGGAGAGGTACAGAGTAGCAGGTGCCCTGGGATTCGCCTCGATGGCTCTGGTTTTCCTTGTGACATAAAAGTGAAATCTTCCAGAGAGTGCAGCGTAAAGAGCCTCGCGGATGCGGGGGTCGGGGAAGCTGACAGTGGTGGCACCGTGGTCCCCGACTAAGCAATGCTGGCTGCCCCCTTGGCGCTGAGGGCCTTGAGTGAGAAGTGGTGGCTGCCTCCAGGTGATGTGATTCCCCCACATTTCCAGCTGCCAGAGTGGAGTCCTGAAGAAAACAGATCAGGGGGCTCAATCGCAGTTGGGGTCTTGCCAGACGGGTGCAAGGATGGGAACACTCGGGGTGCAGAAGTTCAGGAAATCGGTAAGAGAGCTCGGAGCCCTGGGGCGGAGGAGTGCAGACCGGACAGGGCAGCACGTCGGAGGGAGGGAGGCTCGGTCAGTCTCAGGTGCTGGGAGACCGGCAGGAGTGGCCCAGAAGGGAGGTCAGGAGACTGGTGTCCTAGAGGAGGCCTCGTTCTGGGCTGAGGGCAGGGGTGTGATTGTGACGTCCAGTGGCTCGGTTGGAGCGGAGCGGGTCCTTGGGGACAAAGCCACCAAGCGTAAGAGGCGAGGCAGACAAAGTGCCCTCCACGCAGACCTGAGGTTGCCCAGCGGGAAGACTCAATGGGAAGACACAGGCAGCCTGGGCCAGCGTCCCCTGCGCAGGGAAGAGAGGGCTGGCAGGTGGCGGGTGACATCGATGAGAAGGGAGAAGGCCAGTTTAACACATGAGCCGTTGTTGCGGGCACACACCTGTCATTCCAGCAAAAGACAGGAGGAGGCTGAGGCAGGAGGATTGCAAGTTCAAGGCCAGCTTGCGCTACCTAGAGCGACCAGTCTCTCAAAAACAAAAGGCTGTGCCTTGGGACCAAAGGCTATTTTAAGCTGAAATTGGGGGAGAGAGGGAGAGGAGGAGTCTGCAGGCAGCAATCAGGAGCCAGAGCAGGGCCAGCACCCTCGCCTAGAAGAAAATAAACAGCTCTCATTTCAGAAGCTTGCGGAGAGGGCAGCGCCCTCCAGGGAGAGTTAAATTTCGGTGGAAGCAGACAGTCGAGGGAAAGCTCCAAGAAGTGCGGGGTGTGAGGAGCTGCAGCTCACGGGAGGGCGCAGGGCGGGTTAGGGAGGGGCCGGCAGCACGGGTCTACAGCAGCTCTGATATGTGACCGGGACGGCAGAGTGGACCTCCCCCACTGCTTCCCAAGAGGCTGCAAAACTGGAGGCTAAGGACGAGGCCGAGAAAGCAGATCTGCCTACATTCAAATCCCAGCCTGTCAGGCACTGGCTGTCGGCTCTCCAGTGAGCTCTCAGGGCCTCGAGCTCCTCTCCCGTAAATGGGGATGATAACAGTTCCTGCTTCTTGGGCTTGCTCTGACAGTTCGAAAACTTAAGTGTTGCTGTTCTTTTGGTGACTTCTTTTTTCCAGTTCTGTGACTGAACCCCAGATCTTTACACTGAGCTACATTCCCCAGTGCTCATCTCATTCCCTTTTCTTTTTAATTGCCCAGGCCAGGCTCCAGCTTGCAATTCTCCTGCCTCAGCCTCCAGGAATGCTGGGATTACAGACGTGCTCTACCTGCCCTGGCAAAGATGTGGTGTGTGTTGCAGGTCTGACACACAGCCTGGCAGTCCCTCGGAGGCACTGCCCGACACTCCCAGCCCAGGCCAGCAGCCCCTGCTTACCCTGACTCTGCCCTCCCTCGGTAAGAAACGTGAACAGCAGCAACTTGGACAGGAACACGAGTTTGATCCTGAGAATTACACTCAGGCCCTGTGGGATGACATTTCAGTGAGTGACAATGGTGGCCCTGTAAAACTGCAATAGAGCTGAACACTTCCTACCACCTGGAGATGCTCAGTGATCTTAACGTCACAGCACAACCCATGACTCGTGGTATAAACACCCCTGCTACCCTGCCAGTGGCACCAGAATGCAGCACGAGACTGGGGATACAGCTCAGGGGTAGAGCACTTTCCTAGCATGCATGAGGCCCTGGGCTTGACACATAGCACTGCAAAATCAAAACAAAAAAATAGCCAGGCAGGGTTGAGCTAGGAGATTAGGGTGTGGCAAAAGCTGGCTGGGGAACTAGGCGTGACCTATTAATTACAAGATCCCAGACACAGGGGCAGAACAATTCCCAACCCCTCCACTGGACTTCTGAGAACTCGGCAGGTTTCTAGCAGGATGCCTAGACATGAGGTCAGTCTGAGGTCCCAGCACAGGGTCTCAGAACCCGTATGGAGAAAGAGCATAAAATGACACATTGATGCCATGAAGGCTTTGCTATCCTAATTTCCCAGTACAGCCCATGCTGCCCTTTCCAGATGCAGCGTGCACTTTTATCTTGCTCTCATCTTCTTTTTCTCTTTACTCGGCCCGAGCCCGCTCTGCAGATCCAGTTTCTCCCCCACTCTTCCCTTTTACTTTCTCAAGTAAACTTTGCCACTGCTTTTTACTTGCTTGGTACATTTCTTCATTCAAGAAGAGAAGAATCTGGAATCTAGCTCAGGAGAGGCAAGCAACCTGAACCTCATAACATCTAGTTGGTGAGCCACTTTTAGAAGCCGGCTACCTGGTAACAAGGTGATGCATACCTATTATGCAAGCACTCTGGGAGGCTGAGGCAGGAGGGTCACAATTTCAAGCCCCACCTGGGTGACTTGGTAAGCACTTTTCTCAGAATAAAAACTAAAAAACAGCTGGAGATATAACTCAGTGTAAAGGCCCTGGATCTATCCCCAGTGCCCATAAAAGCACAGTGCTGCCTTGGTTCATGAACATTTTTGTTTGCAAACAATTTTGTTGGCAAACAGATGCATTATGAACAAAATTTTGTTTTTGTTTACAGACTGCATTGGGTGATGAACACGACTGTGGCCATCTTTCCCACACAAACACGAACTAGGTCATCTTTTCCAAAGTCATGGAACAAAGTAAGCTCATGAACTGAGGTACCGCTGCAAGTAGAAAAGAATCAAATGCACACCATATGCAATTATGTGTAGTATATAATACTTGACAATGATAACAACTATGTTGCTGACTGTCAGCCCGCTCAGGGGACCGGAGGGAGACTTTTAAGGGTGAGGTCCTGAGGTTAAAGAATGCCCATGTGCAAAACATCAGCAACGACAGCAGGCAGCGTGGAGCAGAGCACAGCCCAAGAGCCCAAAAGCAAGGGTAAGAGCCGCCTGTGTCTTTATTGTATAACTCTCACACAGGTTGTTATCTCATATTTACATTGTTACATAGTGCCATAACCAGCGCATGCGCGTTTACCTGTGCTAAGTCACGGTTACATAACTGTATCCCACTGTGCGCCTGCGCTCCACAAGCAGGGTCACCTCCCCAGGTGTCCTTAGACGCCCGAGCTTTGAAGCAGTATAAGTGGTTCCCCACACTGACTTATGTATTTACTATCCTATACTTTTTACTTCTTTTTCAGTACTGGGGATTGAACCCAAGCCACATACGTGTTGGGCAAACGCTCTATGGCTGAGCTGTGTCTCCAGCCCTCTTTATTATTATTATTTTAGAATATGCTCCTTCTACTTCTGCTTCTAAAAGAAGTTAATGGAAAGCACCCTATTACACTGGCAGCAACCCCATATATCTCCTGCTCACTTTGTCTCTTCACTGCATCTTAGCAAATACGTATTTAAAGTCTGCAGGTGAGCCGGGCGTGGTGGCGCACGCCTTTAATCCCAGCACTCTGGAGGCTGAGGTAGGAGGAGCGTTGTGAGTTCGAGGCCCGTTTGGGCTACAACTTGAGGGCAAGGCTGACCTGAGCTACATAGTGCGACCCTGCCTCAAAAAACCAGGGCTGGGAGTTTGGCTCAGTGGCTTAAGCGCCTGTCTGGCAGGTGTGAGGTTGTGAGTTCAATCCCCGGTACCGCAAAAAAATAAAATAAAATAAAAATAAAATAAAGTCTGTAGATACCATGGAACCACATATACACCATACAGTGCAGGTGTGCGACAGACCATAGCTTCTAGGTCCATGCAAGTGCGCCCCACGATGTGTGCACAATGTCACCTAACAATGCATTTCTCAGAAAATAGCCTGCAGTTACACATGATGCACATAGAGACAGCAAAGTGTGACACCTGTAACCTCTGGAAAAAATTTTTTTTCAGTTATTCAAGACTTTTATTAACAGTTGCTTGCAGTTTGTTGACTTTTTTTGAAAAAATCAAGTTGTAAACTTTTATTACAAATTAAAAACTGAAGTTCTTAAAAATCTCAACTTGATATAAAACAGTTTAAAAACCTTTAAAGGTATATTGAGAAAAACCAGGCTTTTTTAAAAAAACACATTTGTAGCCAGGTGTGGTGGCACATGCCTTTTTTTTTTTTTGTGGCACCGGGGATTGAACTCACAGCCTCGCACCTGCCAGACAGGTGCTTATGCCACTGAGCCAAACTCCCAGCCCTAGTTTTTTGAGGCAGGGTCGCACTGTGTAGGTCAGGCCAGCCTTGCACTTGTGTTGTAGCCCAAATGGGCCTCGAACTCACAACGCTCCTCCTATCTCCGCCTCCCGAGTGCTGGGATTAAAGGCGTGTGCCACCACGGCAGCTATGGCACATGCCTTTAATCCCAGCACTCGGGAGGCTGAGGTAGGAGGAGCATTGTGAGTTCGAGGCCAGTTTGGGCTACGTGAGCGCAAGGCCAGCCTGAGCTACATAGTGCGACCCTGCCTCAAGAAACTGGGGCTGGGAGTTTGGCTCAGTGGCATAAGCACCTGTCTGGCAGGCGTGAGGTTGTGAGTTCAATTTCCGGCGCCACACACACACACACACACAAAGTTTGTCATTACCAAAAAGAGACATCTTTAGGTAAAAATAATTAAACCCCATACTGCATAGATAATGCAGATAGTTCTAGTTATCTGGTCACCAGGCAAAAACAAGCACTTAAGGTCTTCAGTTCCAATCTTTTGTTCATTTCTTATTGCTGGAATTTCCTATTTGCTTCTTTTTGCTGAATGAGTAAACCAGCTGACAGTAGAGATGTTAAGCCGGCATTTACTCAGCCCCGCGCTACTCAGCCTTGGGAGCTGATGAATTCTCAGCTGGTGGATTGGCTGCTTTTGTCCCTTTGCCATTTTGTGGTTTAGGGTTTTCTGGGCGTCTGCTTCGTCGGTGATTGAAGTTGCGACGGTACCGACATCGAGGTGGCTGCTGACCTTGGGTCTCATCTCCTTGAGTTTCCTTATCGTCTTCATTGCTGTCCTCTCTAGGCTGTCTTTGGCCAGGGGGGCCCTGCAGAATCGTGGTCTATAACCTTGATACATATTCTGTCTCACTTGCCTACCTTGTTCTCCTGCACCCTGGCTGTTACGGTTTTTACATTGTGTCAACTTGAGAAGTCTAGTAGCTTAATTAAGTAACTCAGCAGCTCTACCTCCTGGGGTGTAAAACACAGGTACCTGGTCATTGTTACAATTTGAGAAGGCCAAAAGTTTAACTGAAAGACTTGGGAGGGAGCCAGGGGTCTTACTTTGTAAACATCCTCATTTTGTCCAAAGGAAGGCAATGATGTTTGTGAAGCTACACCCACCCCAGGGGAGCAGCCTGCATACTATGAAAAGGTGAATGAGAAGGGACTGGCTGCTGCTTCTTCCGAGGAGCTCCAGTCTTTGCTTTCGGCTTGGACATCGTCGCCTGGCTTCTGGCACAGACTGTTCAGCTTCGTCGTAGACTCTTCAGCCTTCGTCGTAGACTCTCCAGTCTTCGTCGTAGACTCTTCGGCCTTCCGTCGTAGACTCTTCAGTGTTCCATCACAGATCCATCGGACTTCTGATACGGACTTGCATAGGACACTGCAGTAAGCTCCAGCCCTTGGGCTGGACCCTTCCCCCTCCAGCTTGCAGACACACTCTGCACGCTCCCTTATTCAACCTTGTGGCTGACCTTTGTAAGCCAATCTTGTTATTTCTTATACTGTTGTATATTTGGTGTTATATCTGTTTCTCTAGTAAACCCTGACTGATGCAAACCTTGATACGTATTCTGTCTCACTTGTCTACCTTGTTCTCCTGCACCCTGGCTGTCGGCACCCTCCGTCACTTCTCCTTGCACGAGAGGGTTGGAACACTGCGGTCAGCGCTCACAGGGTCTCTGCAGGGAGTGGAGTGCGGAACCTTCGCCCGCGGTAGGGCCGGCGTGGCTGGGCCTGGCCCTGGGGAGCGCTCTCCGATCCCTCACTCTTTTCCCCGCTCTCACTGTTCTGGTAATTCTGCTGGTGATTGCGTGGAGGACCCCTCTGACGCGGATAGCGTCTATAATGATCATGGCCTGCTGCATATTTACTGCCTTGAACTAGAACTTCGCCAGGGTCCCCAACAATTGCTGCCTCCCTCTTCTCCTTCTGCAACACCAACTCCACTGTCCCTCCATCTCTGCACTGCGAAGGGCCTTCCTGGGGTCATTCTTCCTTACGGCAGCCTGGTGTACAAATACATCTTCCTTGGCGTCATACTCAATTCTTACACTGAACCATTTTACTGTTCCCAAAATGTACGTTTCGATGATGTTTTTGTCCCCGCCGGCAGGCACCGCCTATGTGAGGCCGCCCGGTGCTGGGCTCCGTGTCCGCAGCACTGAGGGCAGGGGCGGCTGCGGGGTCTCGACCTTGCTGCTCATGTTGCGGTGACAGTGACTGGGGCCAGCTTTGGCAGCTGCGGCTCCTCCCAGGGTGTGATGGTAACTAGGCCGGCAGCGGCGGCAGTGGGGGCAGTGGGGCTGCTCAGGGGTCTCTGGGGTTCGCTCTCTGCTCCCACTACCAATCAAACTTGAAAAATGGATTCTTCCGGGCAACAGACAGCTGATGTCCCATCATGCAGGATCCAGACAAGATCCCATAAAGTAGTGGGGCATGGTGGCACATGCCTGTAATCCCATAGCTTGGGAAGCTGAGGCAGGAGGATCCTTCTAAGTTTGAGACCAGTCTGGGTTACAAAGTGAGTGCAAGGCCAGCCTGAACTTCATAGCAAGACCCTGTCTCAAAACAAACAAAAAGAAAAAGAAAAACAAAAAAAAAAGAAAGAAAGAAAGAAAAGAAAAGAAAAGAAAAAGATCCTATAAGGTTTCCCAAGGCCACTGCAGATTTTGCTGCTGCCTATCAGGCCATTTAAGACTTTTCTAATGAGGCACTCTGCCCTCCTGCAAATGTATAAGAAATCCGATGCCAAGAATGCAGAGGAATTTGGACAAAGAAGATCTTCAGCCAGGCATGGTGGTGCACATTTGTAATCCCAGCACTCTGGGAGGCTGAAGTAGAATTGCAAATTCAAATCCTGCCTCGGCAATTTAGCAATCTAATGAGATATTATATCAAAATAAAGCAAAATTTAAAAGGGCTGAAGATAAAGTTCAGTGCAATGCCCGAGGGCGGGTGTGCGGGAAATAAAAGTCAAATGGAATGAAATCTGGATGTAGTAGGAGGATTGCTGTGAGTTTGAGATCAGCCTGGGCTACACACTGAGTTCAAGGCCAGCCTGAACTACATAGTGAGACCCTGTCCCAAAAAGCCAAAACGACAACAACAAAGTAATCCAGATGATTTCATGATGAAGAACAGAGAAATACCAGTGGATGTATGTCTGCCTTACCTTCTGACAATACAGTGGATAAATCTGTACTGTTTATGTCCAAATTGGAGATTATTATGAAAAATCCTCTGAATTTAAGATTCAACTATGCAAAGATAAACAAATCTTAAGGAGATGGGCTTTGTTGTTATGGGAAGAGGGAATTAAAGTTTCTAGAGACAGATGAAATTAGAAGCTACAAATTATAAGTCAAGGTGGCGAAATTTCAACCAAAGGGGGAATCTGCTGCCTAAAAACAGAAGTGCCAGGATGACAAGAAGCTGGGTCACAGCCCTGAGAGGAGACGGTGGGCCATCGGGACAGCGTCGTCAGAGTTGTTGTCATCAAAAACGTGTTTCGGCCCTATGGGCTTTCAGGATGAGCCACTGGTGGTTAGTGACATCAGTGGGGACTCTGGAGTACAGTGCTCAGAGTGGGGACAAGAAGGAGGCTCCTCCCCTTTGACAGACATGCAGAGGGTGGGGATTTTGTGGCCCCATGGAATTCAGAGCCTTGCGTTCAAATACTCCATGGAAAATGGTTCAGCAGCACAGGTCCTGATCCTGCAGAGAATTGCAGACAGCTCAAGCATAAACATGGAAACATAAAAATGACACTCTGGGCCAGGGATTTAGCTCAGCGGCATAAACTGCCTGGTAAGTGTGAGGTCATGAGTTCAATCCCTGGTACCAAAAAATAAATAAATGAAATAAAATAAAATAAAATAAAAATGACGCTCTGGCCTGGCATGATGGTGCATACCTAGTACTTGAGAGGCTGAGGCAGGAGGATCCCTGGGTGCTCAAGGGCAGCCTGGGTTACACAGTGAGCTCAAAGCCAACTTGTATTATACAGTAAGATCCTGTCTCAAAAAAAAAAAAAAAAAAAAAAAGATAACTCCAAGTACATAGAAGTCCTCAGAAAGGACAAGAAGGAAAATCAGAGATCAGAGTTCAGGGAAGACTTCAGGACAGTTAATTAAGCCTAAGAGTGATCATGAACTCTAGAAGGTTTTTCTTGTTTTTTGTTTGGTTGGTTTTTTCCTCTACACCAGGAGTTGAACCCAGGGGCTGTCACCCTGAGTTACAACCCTAGCCCTTTTTTATTTTTTATTTTGAGACAAGGCTTCTCTAAGTCACTAAGTTGCGCAGGCTGGACTACAACTTGAGATCCTCCTGCCTCAGTTTCACACGGGGCTGGGGTTACGATTGCGCACCACCACACCCGGCTGACAATTTTCTTGAAGAACGGAAAACACGCAGATGAGGAACAGGAATCACCTGCTGGCACGAGCACAGGGGCATAAAAAGAGCTGAGATGTTGCCTGCAAGTGCTCGGTTTGCAGGACTCACGCTGGGCCGCTAGTGAGGCCAACCAAGGGCCAAGGACCCTGCAGGCCAGGGCCCCAAGCACTGGGGGCCGGCAGTTCTCACACCCTGCACGGAGGAAACTGAGGCAAGCAGCGAGCTGGGCGATTCAGAAGGGAAGGGGAGATCCCCAGGCTGCTTCCCTGTGTGTGGTTAAACTTCCTGTATGTGTGGAGCAGGGTGGACGGGCAGAGCCTGCACCACAGGGAGGCGCATGTTGCCACTGCCACCGACACTGTTTTACAATTGCTGGTAACGATAAAAGGCTGGTTTGGGAATTATTTTTATTTTTTCTGCAAACAGCACACTTGCTTATTGCCTGCACCCAGGCCAGCTGTGCTCTGATACAGGAGAGCTACAGCCCTCAACCTGGTAGATGTCAGATGTGCCCAGCCCATGTGCCCTGAAATCAAAGAATGAATTCCGAAGGACAAAGGAGGTTAAGAGTAGGAGAGGTTGAGTGGGGAACAGAAATAGCTCTTGGGAGACAGGAGGCATCCCTAGGGAGTTGCCCTGAGGTCATTTCTCCGAGAATATTTTACAGGGCAAAATTCCAAGGTAGGCACAACATAAGTCAAACTATAATCAGCCAATAAGATTACAAATAGAGCTGCTTAACTAATATTGATTCAGTGGGGCACACAGCAAGGGGCACGTGGCAAGGGCATCATTCACCATGGCCAATAACCTATAGTCTTAGTCTCCTTTGTTTGTTTGTTTGCTTTGTTTTTGAGACAAGGTCTTGCAACCTTGCCATGTAGTTCAGGCTGGCCTTGAACTCTCTGTGTAGCCCAAGCTGGTGTCAAACTCCCACCTCAGCCTCCTGAGTGCTCGGGTTACAGGCAGCCACCACCATGCCCAGCCCTCTTTTTTTTTTTTCTTAATCTTCAGTTTAGGAAATTTTATCACCATAGTGTGACCCTGCCGCAAAAAACTAGGGCCGGGAGTTTGGCTCAGTGGCTTAAGCACCTGTCTGGCAGGTGCAAGGTTGTGAGTTTGATCCCTGGTGCTGAAAAAAAAAAAAAAAAACAGAAAAGAAAAAGAAATTTAATCGCCATGTACTTTAGGCTGGCCTCAAACTCATGGAGATCTCCTGCCTCAGCCTCCCAAGTGCTGGGATTACAGGTGTGCACCACCACACCTGGCTAATACAGCTAAATTCAAATTCAGCCTGAACTGCATAGTGAAACCCTGTCTCAAAAAAACCAATAAATAGCTGGGTGTGGTGGCACACTCCTGTAATCCCAGCACTTGGGAGGCTGAAGTAGGAGGATCATTAAAAGTTCAGGACCAGCCTGTGCTACAAAGTGAGCTCAAGGCCAGCCTGAACTGCATAGCAAGACCCTGTCTCAAAAAGACAAAAAATAAAAATAAAAAAATAAAAGAAAAAAGAAAAAAAGACACCTCATTCAAAGGAAATGGAGAGAAAATATGTGCTATATGAGATCAGGGACTTAACTGATTCGGTCTCTGCTGAGCCACAGAAGGACACCAATAAGTATGTGTTGGCTTAATGAACACTGCACTTGACAACAGCCTGCTCACTCTGGTATGTAATGCTAGTAGCCATTTCCATTATGGCCAAGATGAAACGAGCTACTTATTCTATTCTTCTTCTCAAATTTTTGTCTTGATCATGCACTCTTTCTTTCTTTGATTTCTTTCTTTCCTGACTACAGTGCACCCCTGACTTACGAACTCAATTTGTTCTTGAGGGCTGGTTGTAACTCAAGTTGGTTGGAAGTCAAGACTATTTTTCCTAAAAGAAAAAATGGACATACCTATAATGCGTTCTGAGCTTCCCAAAGCACACTTTAAGCTTTTCATAATAAAAAAAAAGGGTTGCATAATGTGCATAATGTACCAGAGACACCAATAATTTTCCAGTGTATTCATCAAAAAGTCATCAAATGTGCCTAATTTACCAGAAACAACAATTTTATATTCTACTCACCATTCAAGTGGACGTCTTGGGCTTGCAGGAAGGGAGGACGAAATGAAAGGTGGTTACTGTTCGGCAGGAGAGTGCCCGCCCGTAAGAACAGCAAGCATCTGGCTCGCTGCTGTCCCTTCTCTCCTTTGAGACTCTGTGGCCCACTAGGACCTGCTCCTGGCTCACTAGGTCTCAGCCTTTTTAGAACTGACAAGTGATCTAAGGTCTGCTTCTGTCTTCTTTAACACTGTTCTGTAATACGACATGACACTGTCATTAAGCAAGTGAATGCGACAGTTGGCTTTTTCTCTGTCTGGGTGGGTCTTCTCTAAGTTTGTAGCTCTGTCCATTTGGGGGGGGATTTTCTTTATTGAAGAAGAACTTTGCTGCAGATTGTTGATTCTCCCCCTCCTCTTCAGAAAGCTCTTAGGCTGTCATTCTCCGCTGCTCAGCCAGAAGTTGCTGCAGTTCCTCTGTAGACAGTTCCTCTGAGTGCTCCTCCACCAGTTCCTCAACACCACCGTCTACCTGTCAGCCTATGGACTCTGGTATAGTGAGTGTCATCAACCACAGGGTCAATTAAAGGCTCAGGCTCCCCTACACAGCGTTCAAAGTCTCTCTCCTATATAATTTCAGACCATGCATTCTTCTTCTTCTTCTTCTTCTTTTTTTTTTTTTTTTTTTTTGTACTGGGGATCAAACTCACAAACACCACTGAGCTAAATCCCCAGCTCTATTTTTTGAGACAGGCACTCACTATGCAGTTCAGACTGGCCTTGAACTCACTTTGTAGCCCAGGCTGGTCTGGAACTCACAACAATCCTCCTGCCTCAGCCTCTTGAGTGCTGGGATTAAAGGCATGAGCCACCATGCCCAGCTTAGGGACCATTTTGATAGCAGTAATCGTAGCAAGTATGTACAGCACTGACCAAAATCACATCCACAAATGCCCATATCTGGTCTCAGATTGGCATGTATCCTTACACATGCTTTTCTGGCATCACAAGTCTTTGTTAACAACTGCACAAGTAGCCAGCATTCAGGATGCAACTGAAGACTTTGGTTGTAAGTTAAACCTAAAATTCCAGTCATAACCCAAGTTGTTCATATGTTAGACCAATCAAAACTTGAGGGTCCAGTGCACTTTCTTTTGTTTTCATGCTTTATTTTTTTTTTTTTGTACTGGGAATTGAACTCAGGACCTTGCATCTGCCAGGCAGGCGCTGTGCCAGTGAGCTATACCCTCGGCTCTGTACTTTCTTCTGAAGCCTGGCCAATTTACCTGCTCCTCATCATGCTCTATGAGCCACACTTCCCAAGTGCAGGGCGGGTCTATCCATACTTACAAGATGGGAAAAGAGAAGGATGTCCCCTTTTCCTTTGTTCCCAGGACACATGTCCCCATTCAAGAACTCTGAAACTGATGCTAGGATGGGCACTCCCCCACCACCAATGCCAAGGAAATGTTCTCACAGAACCAAGTTAGGAAACAACTCAGAGCAAAGTAGGGGCACAAATGTAAAGAAATGGGGAGAAACTTTTTTTAGTACTATGGATTGAGCCCAGGAGTTTTGGGGGTCGCTAAAGCCCATGGGAACACCTCCAAGCCGCTCCTATGTGACACTAGGGACCCCTGTGCCAGACAGATGCAGGTCTTGGGATGAGGAGAGGGAAGGAGGATACTGACCCAGCTTGTCCCAGTGGTTCCAGCTGCCCCTAATCTGGGGAGTCAGTGTGTTTTGTCTTCAACCAAATAAATGAGAAGTTTAAGGGGTAACCATGTTCCCCAGAAGTTACCAGTTTCAGCCTGAGGATCACATGGCCCCATATAAAGCCACAGAACACAGGATTTAAAGCTGAAACTTTTTTTTTTTTTTGAGACAGGGTCTCTGTGCAGTTCAGGCTGGCCTTCAACTTACTAGCCCAGGCTGGCTTCGAACTCACAATGATCCTCCCGCCTCAGCATCCCAAGTTCTATTACAGGCGTGCGACACTACTCCCAGCTTGAAGCTGAACGTGTTGAAGACCCTTCAGTTAGGTGGTTTGGGAGACCAAGAGCCCAGCTCCATCCCCTGGCCTATGCTGCCCTCTCGAGGTCTAGATAGGTATCGCGGCTCCTTTTCATGCTATTGGTCTCCTTTCGATCTTGGTTCTCGATTGCTCTATTCGGGAAAGATCCTTGGGTCAGAGGGTTACTTTGCATCCCCCGGAGTGGGGGCGGGGAGCTAAATGTCCCCAAAACACTGCAGCTGCGGTTTCACTTGAGTGCATGCAGCGGCTCGGAAGCTGTCTCACCGACCCCCTTTCACACCCCAGCTGTTAAGAATACATGCTTCTGGCTTCTTTCTACAGTTGGGCTGGAGACCGGCAGACCAAGGAAAGATAGAAACTACAGAACCTCATGTCTGCGCGGGATGTTGCTGGGTATTGAACAACGCAGGCCCTCGTGCAGTGAGCAGCGACCACAGGAGCCAGGTCCTGACACAGCCTGATTCTTTATGTCTGACAAAAGATTTCAGACAAGACACCTAGGTCATCATATAGGACGTCAGTAGAGTTTGTTGCAAAAATGAAAGATCTTCGGAGGGAGAGAATGAATACATGAATGAGAGAATACACCTTCAAACATGAACGTGGACAAGCTTCACAATGGCAGCTCCGCTGAACGGAGTCTCAGGTTACATTTATATGATGAGCGAGCAGGGTCTTTCAAGGAGCACCCAGCCTTTCCTTCCTCCGCGGTCACTGTTCTGTTAGAGGGAAAGCGGGCTGTGCTGACCCAGTGGGTCCTTCTTCTGCGAGCTGGAGGCTTTTCCAACCCTTCCCCGCGGGTCTGGACTTTGTATGGGCCCTGGACCCTCTCGGTGGTCTCAGAGGTCTTATTCCCATGGGCTAAAGCTTGAACCTTCAAGTTTCTACGGATTTTATCTACAGCTAATGATTAAGAAAGCGAAGGAAAAAAAAAATCCATCACGTCTTCTTGGCTTTTCGAGAAGTGCCAGCCTGTCCGTGACTAACTTTCTGCCCAACGCTCCCAGTCCAGCAGCTCACTTGGACGCTGTCGCGGGTCTCTGCGGTCCTCCCCGAGGGCAGAAGGTCGCCTATCCTAGTGGGGGATCTGGGGCCCCTGTTTTGGGAACTCGCTCTGGCACAGCAGCCCGCCTTCCTCCGCTCCCAAATCCGGAAGCTCTGGCCGGAGTCAAAGGCCAGACCAGCAGGGTCCCCAAGACGGAGACCCGGAAGGGGTGGCGAGGCGGGGCGCGGGCGCAGGGCAGAGCACTACCGGGCCGTCTCGCGGCCCCTGGACCCCAGCCCAGCGCCCGGGTCTGAACTCTGGCCGGGGTCACACCGCGTAACCCTGGAACTCCGCGTAACCCTGGAACGAGGAGTGAAAGTAGCAGCAGTCACCCTCCTGATCCTCCTCCGCCTCAGGCTAGCGCCGCGCTCGCCACGCGAGGACGCAGGCAGACGCCGGGCGGAAGAGCTGAGGGGCAGCTGCCATAGCCAATCAGAGTGCGGCTCTCGGCGATGGGGCGGAACCCTAAAAAAAGGCGGGAGCGGAGAAGCGGCCCCTGTGTGCCCTGCTGCGGCCGCGGCGGAAGCCAATCGGCGGAGCCCGTCAGCGGTGCTCCCGCGCGGCCCCAGCTCCTGGGCACACGTCCCTTCCCGGGGCGGGAAGCACGCAGGCGGGGACGCTCCTGAACGTCTTTCCCCTCAGGATTTAAGGACGCCCGTGTCTCTCTAGTCTACAGTCTGTTTAAATGAGGTAGAGGTACAGGCGGGAGCGACCGGAAGGCTGTCACACAAGATGGATCTGTGTGGAGACTGGTTCAGCGTGGCATGGGCAAGGGCTGCGACAGGACAGCCACAAGGAGGTAAGGGGCTGTGGGAGAGGAGACTTGGGAGGTGGCCTGGGGAGTCCCCAAGGGAGGTCGCAGGACAGTGGCGAAGCCACGTTCCCAGCCCCAGGCATCTGCCTTCTGGTCACAGCTCTCCTTCACACCTGCTCTCATGAACAGTGCACTCCCTCTTCCCCTTCCAAGTGGCCATGGGTCAGAGGCTAGGTTCTCTGCCCCTTCTTTTTCAATTTCCACCAGAAGAGATGCAACTTCAAGAAGTCCTGTGAGAGGAAGTGACTCTGGAGAGCAGATGTGGCCACCTGCCCGCCCCAGGAGGAAGGAGAAAGGGAACGATGAATGAGTGTTTTGCCATATTAAATATTTATTGTATTCTTCAGACTGACCTTGGAGTAATTCTCAAGCCAGGGATAGGTTAGTGTTCAAGTTATTGAGATCTTAGGTCAAAAAGCAACAGAAAATAAATTATTTTGAGTGAAAAAGAAAAATCAGTCTCCCCGGTCACCCATTCCAGGTTGAGTCTTTATACCTCAGGACATGGTGATAGGAACTATGTGAGCCAGAGGCTGAGGCAGTGAAAGTTTCTGTGGAAGGAAAAGAGTCTCAGCTGTGTAAGAGCAGAGAAATAAGGTGACAAAACTGGGGAAATGATAATGGTCATTTTAGAAGCCCAGGGGCAAGTGGTCTTGAGAAACCTGAAGACATCAGAAGCTTCTGTGGAGCAGGCTTCTGTGGAAGCAGGGTCCTCTCCTGGAGGCTGGGGGAGGAATGCCAAGGCCAGGGAGGCAAGAGACTGAAGGGCACCTCAGGTGATGAAGGGCATGGGATGGGGTAAGTGTTCCACGGAGAGGATCTCGGGCAGATCTGGCACATTAGAAGTTGGGCTTGTGTTTTTTCAGCTCCACCATAAGGTGGTGGATGTTGATGAGCTCAGCCCTGGCAGGCAGGGCCCGCAGCTGGGGCTGGGACAGCACCCGGTGGAAGCGATGATAAACCTGGATCAGCTGGGTCAATGCTCCCTGGACAGAGAAAGTCAAGGAGAGATCAGACTGCGGGTGGTGCTGATGCTGATGATAGGAGCAAGGTAGGCTCATCTAGAACATTAGGCATAGCTGGAGTTGAAATCAAGGGTTACTTAGGTGATGTCCAGGGAAAAGAGGAGGAAAATAGAGATGGGAGACAGGAGCAGGGGCAGGGGTTACAGTCACCTGGATGATACTGGTTCCATTTCTGAAGTTGGTGAAACTCCGCATCACATCCTGACTCAGGGATTCCACTGATGACTTCCAGGAGCTACCAAAGCCACGGATCAGCTGAGTTACCCGAGCTGATAGCAGGAAAAACAGTGTCAGGAAGGAGCAGACAGGATAATTTTCCATTCCATTAAATCACCCCAAAGGCACGGCTGTCCTTCCCTGCAAACCCTCTTTTCTGCCTTCCAGTCAGGTCTTTCTTGCTCTGCCCCTCCTCTGTCATCTGCATCCTATTTTTTTCTTCCACTCCCCTTACCAGTAATCCCCCCATGACCACACCACCCTCATACCTTCCTCCCCTCGAAGTCGCTCAGCCTGTCCACGCTCAATCAAAGCCTCAGCCTCCTTCACAAATGCCACCAGTCCCCCAAAAGGAGGAGACAACAACTCTTCAATGAATTCCTGGAAAACACACAAGCATATACAGAGCTGGGTGCCCTGGTAGCAGCAGATTTTCCTAGTTCTGCCATCATGATTGTGTAAGGGTCAAGCACATGCCTATAACAAAGAGCTCAATTCTGCAAGGTCATCTGTTGCAGTACTGATCATCTCACAAGAGGAAATCTCCAAGAACACCCCTCTTCAAACACACACTTAACTAAACTTGAGCTGGGAGCAGAGCGACAAAGAATTGTGGTCAGGGTTGGGAGAGGTAGGGCTACTAGAAGACAACTGGCCAGGCTACTCTGGTATCCAGCCACTGGACTTGGGTCTCTTGGGAGAATGTCAAAGAGGCACCAAAGTAGAGCCAATGGATGCATTTTTCAGCTACTGCAAAAGCAGAGGCAAATTCTCTCCAGGGGCAAATATTCTCAATCCTCTACAGACCCTTGCAGCTCCCACTGATGAAGATCAAGCAGTGAACTCAAAGACCATCAGACAGACACCTGAGGAAGCCAGCTCCCACGAGAATCAGCTAACATGACATAAGCAATGGATTCAGAGCTCCAAAGCCTGCTGGGATGAGAACAGTCAGATGTGTAAAGTTAAACATGAAGAATAAAGGTGACCATCTTGAAAAGCCAGAACTTTTTAGAAAGAAAATTTTTTTTAAATCAACAAGTTAAACAGCAGGTTAGGTATAACTGAAGAATACAAGCTGGGTTTGGTGGTTCATGCCTATACTCCTAGCACTTGGGAGGCTGAGGCAGGAGGATCACCTCAAGTTCAAGACCAACCTGGACTACAAAGCAAGACCCTGCCTCAAAACAACAATAACAAAGTACAAGCCAGACATGGTGGTGCATGCCTGTAATCGCAGCACTCTAGAGGCTGAGGCAGGAGTTCAAGGCCAGCCTGGGCTACATAGTGAGTTTAAGGCCAGCTTGAACTAGATATAAGACACCCTGTCTCAAAAAACAACAAAACGAACAAACAAAAAACAAAGTACAAAGGTGCGCTGACATCCCTTCTGGTCACCTAGCTGTCCAGGTGACGGTAACTGTTTCTTTCTTGCCTAGTTACACATTTATAAACAGAGACACCAGAACATGAAAAGTCTAACTTTTTACTCTAATCAAATCCCAAGAAGAAAGAAAAAGAATGAAGGAGAAACTAGGGGTTTTTTTCTGTTGTTTTGTTTTGTTTGCAGTGCTGGTGATTGAACCTAGGGTCCTCGCACATACTAGGTAAGTGCTCACTGTACCACTAAGCTACATCCCCAGCTCAGAAGCAAGGTTTTAAAAGATACTAAAGAATTTTTCTGAATTAATGAAAAGTATAAATTCAAAGATCCAAGAAAAATAAGATAATTCTACATCTAGATGTATTGTAATAAAACCTGAGAATACCAAAGAAAAAAGAAAAGTAGTCAGAGATAAAAGATTGGCCACAAAGAAACAGGTCTCCTCCACAGCAACAATTCAAACCAGAAGACTGGGAAAACATCTAAGCATAGAGAAAAAAAAATAACTGTTCACATAGAGTCTAATAGTAAGCCAACAAGACTTCCCTTAGTATACATGAAATGAAATCACTTTTATAAGAACAAAAACAAGGTTTTACTACTAACAAACTCTCATTAAAGAAGTGTAAAAAATTATAGTTTACTTCAAGAAGAAAATTTTAAAAGAACTCCACAAAGATTATCAAAATTTTAAGAAGAAATAGCCAAGTGTGGTGGTGCCTGCCTGTAATCTCAGCACTGTGGGAGGCTGAAGCAGGAGGACTGCAAGTCTAAGCCTAGCCTGGGCAACTTAGCAACTTAATGAGATGCTGTCTCAAAACAAAACAAAAAAGAAAACAAATTTTTTTTAAATTATAAAGAATTCAGAATGTGGCTAAGTACAAAGGCCCTGGGTTCAATTCTCCACACCATCCAAAAAAAAAAAAAAGGTGAGCAAAATAGGATAGAGCTGGGCATCGTGCATGCCTATAATCCTAGCACTCAGGAGGCTGAGGCAGGAGGATCTCTGAGTTCAACACCAACCTGGACTACATAATGGGTTTAAGGACAGGTTGCACTACAAAGTGAGACTGTCTTTCTTCAAAAACCAAAAAACAAAAACAAAGTAATAATCAAAATAAAATACTGCTCAATAATTACACAGAAGACAGGAGGAATGACTGGAATATCGGGATATTCAGAATATTTTAAAGTACACATGCTTTTCCAGAGAGCAGTTAAATACTAAATTTGGATGTTCGCTAAATATAAAAAATATTTTTTTTAAATCCTAAAAGAATAGAATACAAATCCAAACAATTAGTGAAAAAGAATGGAGTAAGGAAAAAGGCAAGAATGGACAGAAAACAAAGGATGAACAAAATTAAATATAGTAGAAAAAAGTCCAAATGTAACAATAATTACAGTAAACATAAAATCATAAATTAGAGGCAGAGATCATCCACTTGTATTTTTTAAATTCCAGATATGTGTTGTTTATAAGACATTTAAAATGAAAACATGTAAGCTGAGTGTGGTGGCCCAGACCTGTAATCCTAGCATTCAGGAGGCTGAAGCAGGAGAATCGCCACAAGGGTGGACTACATTGTAAATTCAAGGCTAGCATGGACTACATAGTAAGATCCTGTCACAAAACAGAACCGAACAAACCAAACCAAAACAAACTATGAAAGGCTAAATTTAAAAGGATGAAAATACATTAACAGGCAAGTATTACCTAAGATTTAGTTGACTGTTGGAAGATATACCCCTGAGGTAGAATGTTTGCCTAGTATACACAAGACCTTGGGTTTTATCCCCAGCATTGAATAAATAAATAAGTAAAAATTCAATCATGTTAAGATTAAGAATTTAAAGCTAGAATCAGAGGTTCCATTTGACCCAGCTATTCCCCTTCTGGGTATCCTCCCAAAAGAATTAAAAACATCCTACCACAGTGATATATGTGCACCTATGTTCATAGCTGCCCAGTTCATAATAGCTAGAT
Source organism: Dasyprocta punctata (assembly GCA_004363535.1). Taxonomy (NCBI): domain Eukaryota; kingdom Metazoa; phylum Chordata; class Mammalia; order Rodentia; family Dasyproctidae; genus Dasyprocta; species Dasyprocta punctata. The sequence continues at coordinate 48,275 of RJWM01010890.1, forward strand.
CTTGGAAACAACCTAAATGCCCCTCAACTGAGGAATGGACAAAAAAGATGTGGTATTTCTATGTACTGGAATACTACTCAGCTATGAAAAACAATAAACTAGAATTTTCACCCTTAAATGGATGTGCCTTGAAAATATACTTCTCAGTGAAGTAAAGAAGTCACACATATGTAACCATCGCATTGTTGCACTTGTGTGACAAACTGAAAGAAAATCTATCTATGTATATAAAAAATTAGTTAAGATAGTTAAGGAAAAAGAATTTTGAGTAAAAAATAGTTTTCACAGGGTCATTTTCAGATTTCATTTTTAATGCAAGATGTTTTTTTGAAAATAATAGAGCAGTCATAACAAAAAAAAGGTAGTCATACAGCTGGTTTCTCCTGATTCATTGATGGGAAAGTTTTGTGCTAACAATTTTCTGGACAATGTTTCATGTCTGTATCTTATACCCTACACAACTGCAGTGAATATAACAATATGCAATGTGTTGATTATTGTTACTCTCCTATTGGCCTGTTGTGAAAGTCTGTTTTACTTTAATTTCTTATTTTTCTTCTGTTTAATAAATAAAAATAAATAAAAAATAAACAATAAAAATTAAAAAATTTTTGCTCATCTAAAGACACTAAAAAAAGTAAAAAGAACCCCAGCACTAAAAAAGAAAAAGTGAGCAGAGCTATATTCATATGAGACATAACAGGCCCCAAGAAGAGTCCTAATTTTAAAAAAGCCCTAATAGAGTTAAAGAGAATCATTATGTAATGACAAATGTCTTGTAACCAGTAAACCTTACAATTGTACACTTTTGAAAATTTAAGCTGAAACTGTATGAAGCAAAATTTGATCAAACTAGATAATATGACTCATCTGTGGATTTCAAAACATAACCTTCAATTACTGAAAAATCAAGCAGACCAAAAAGTCATCAGCGAAGATAGATGATGTGAAGCTTCATTCCTGGGCTCAGGCTGCATTCAGAGGTAGAATTCACACCTAGCTACGTAAAGCCCTGGGTTCAATCCTCAGCACAAAAATAAATAAATTCAGTCACGTTAAGATTAAGAGTTCCTGTTCATCTAAAGACAACACCAGGAAAGCAAAAAGGGCTTGGAAAATGGCTCTGTGCTAACCTGTTTGCCTAGTGTTATTATGTATGGTTGGGAGAAAAAAACCTAAACCAGTCAATGTCATTGGTCATTCAAGAAATGCAAATTAAAACAACACTGAGGTTCCATCTCATCTTGGAAAGAATGGCTATCATCAAGAAATCAACCAATAACAAATGCTGGCAGGGATATTGGGAAAAAGGAACTCTTCTCTACTGATGGTGGGAGTGTAGATTGGTGCAGCCACTGTGGAAATCAGTGTGGATATTCCTCAAAAAACTAGGATTAGAGGCCCCATTCCACTCACCTATTTCCCTTCTGGGTATCTTCCCAGAAGAATTAAAAACATCATACGATAGTGATATTTGTGCACCCATGTTTATAGCAGCAAAATTTGTAATAGCCAAATCTTGGAAACAACCCAAATGCCCATCAACCGAGGAATGGATAAAAAAGATGTGGTGTTTCTATACAATGGAGTACTACTCAGCTATAAAGAAGGATAAACTCATGGTTTTTATAGGTAAATGGATGCAACTCCAGACCATACTCATAAGTGAAATAAATCAGACTCACATGTGTAAACATTGTATTGTCTCCCTCTTGTAAGAAACCGAAAGAGTAAATAAGATTAAAAGCATACAATAGATATTGTGAAAGGGGAAGAAATTGCTTAAAAGGAAAGAACGACTGGGATACTGGAAAGGAGAAAAGAAGGAAGGGAAAAGAAAAGAAAAAAATACACACACACACAGACACACACACACACAGGATACCCAGGACAACTATACTACTAATTTCTATTGGTTCACTGAAAAGAACAGTTTGTGGTTATATTGTTTGGTCAATTTTTCATGCCTATAATTTGAGCAATTACTTTGAGGATAACCATACAAGATACATTAACCACTGTTAATCCCCTATGGCTTGTTTTGAAATTCTGTATCATTGTTTTTATTGTTTTTTTCTCTTTAAAAACAAACAAAAAACCAAGACATGGAGGGAGGGGGCAGGGGAAAGGGAAATAAAAAGAACTGAGATGTGTTATATACATTTACCAACTCCCCATGATGAATGTAGTCATTATATATTGCAAATATGTACAAGTAAAAACTGTTTTAAATTTTAAAAATGTTCTCAAAAGGCTCAATGTGCTCAGAAGCGAGGCTTTGGGCAGGTGATTAGATCACGGGACACTAACGTGCTGTTAGGAGGTGCGGCATGACTGGAGGAAGTGGCTCCCTGGAGGGGACTTTGAAGTAACCTTCCTCTGGCTCTCTACTCCCTGGCTGCCATGGGTTGAACAGTTTTCCTCTGCCATGCCCTTCCATTGTGATGTTTCTGCTGTGGAGCAGCCTACCATGGTCTGAACCCTCTGACACTGTGAGCCAAAGTAAGTCTTTTCTCTTTTAAATTGTATATGTATTTTTGTCCTACAAACGGAAAAGGTGACAGATACATCTAGCATGTGGGAGGCTCTGGGTTCAATCCCCAGCCCCGGGGGAAAAATAAAAAGGACATATGCTGAAACACATCTGGAACCTATAGGGTCAATACAAAATAAGAATGTAGGCTATACAAAGAATTCTTATACATTTTTTTTTCTTTTTTGGTATCAGAAATCAAAATCAGGACCTCACACTTGCCAGGCAGGTGGTATGGCACTGAACTACATCCCTGGCCCAAGAATTCTTATATATTTTTTAAAAGAATTCTTACAAATCAAAAAGAAAACCAACAAGCAACAAAATTTTTAAAAAGTCAAATGTTATGATGTTTATAAAAAAAGAAAACTTTGTGTGGCTACTAAACATTTGAAACACTATTCAATCTCACTAGTAATCAGGAAAATGTAAATGAAGGCCTAAATGAATAAAAAAGACAGTCCGATAATACCACACTAGAGAAAATGTGGCTCAGGGAAAATTCATACATATTGTTGGTACGGAGGAAACTGGTAGAACTACTTAGGAAAACAAGCTGCCCCTGTCTCATAGAAAGTAGCTTACTGGTAGGGAATGGTGGCACATTCCTATAATTCCAGCACTCAGGAGGCTGAGGCAGAAAGATCACCATGAGTTCAAGGCCATCCTGCACTACATAGTGAGTTTGAAGCCAGCCTGAAATACCTGTCTCAAAAGCCCAAATAAATATATAAATAAAATAATAAAAATAAAGTGGCTTACTGGCATATGGATCCAAAACAAACGTCTGTACGTTGCTGGGGGCTGAACCCAGGATCTCTTGCATATTAAGTTATTAAGCAATAACTCTACCACTGTGCTACGCTCCCAGCTCCCAAGAGAAATGTTTGATAGAGCAGATTGACGTGTACTAAGAGACATGACTATTCGTAAAGCAATGCTCACAGCAGCAAAAAAAAAAAAAAAAAAAGGAAAAAGGAAAAGGAAAGAAAAGAAAAAACTAAAAACATCTGGACATAGTGGCACATGCCTATAACCCCAGCACTCAGAGAGGCTGAGGCAAGAGGATCACAGGTTCAAGCCCAGGCTGGGCAACTAACAATTTAGCAAGACCTACTTTTTTTTTTTTTTTTGTCTTTTTGAGACAGGGCTTCACTAGATAGCCCAGGCTGGCCTCAAACTCACAATGATCCTCCTGCCTCAGTCTCCTGAGTACAGATTACAGGACCATGTCTTAAAAAAACAAAAAAATAAAAAGGGTCGGGCTAGGGATACAGCTCTGTGCAAAGGCCCTGGGTTCAATCCACAGTACCCTCCCCCCACAAAATAAACCTAAATAATCCAAATGGTTCACTCAGAGTATATTTACACAGTGTAACCTTATATACCACTCAACAAGAATGAGCTAAATCCCTATGCAACACCTGACAATATTTTTAAAAATATGCACAAAAAAACCCTGTGATTCTGTTGTTACAGCACTCAAAACTAATTACTGTGTTGCCGTGTATAGAGAGCTATATTTTTACTTTGCTTTTAAATTTCATTATGTAATTTTACTTTGAGAGTCTTTTGAAGAGTACTTTTGCTGTTGTTTGTTTGAGCCGAGGTCTTGCTGTGTAGTCCGGGCTGGCCTCAAACTTGTGGCAACCCTCCTATCTCAGCCTCTCGCGTGCTGGAACCAGAGGTGTGTGCCACCACGCCTGCAGATACGGCTATTTTTAAAACATGAGCATAGGCGAAGATCCCAAAGGGTAGGGGGAAGCAACAGCATGACCAACAACATTCAGATCAGCAGGTAGCTCTGAATGAGAGGGAGAGAGTGGGGCGAGAAGGAATCTAGTTTGACCTTTTTGCTGAGGTGCTATTCTTGGATTGTGTGCTATGTCCCTGGTATTCATCTGATTGCAGTAAATGAGATCAATAACGACAGCATATTGTGAGCTTAGTTACAATAACTCCAATTCTGTGAACCTGCGATCCATTATGCCCCTGTACCCCAACTCCACACGCTAAGCTGAATACAGCACCCAAGACCGTGCCCCTCCCTGTGCCGTGTCCCCACCTGCGTCCGAGCGTTGAGCAGCTGCTGGAAACTCTCAACCTCTTTGCTGTCATCCGCAGCCCGCTCCTGAGGGAGGACAACGGGAAATGTCAGGTCTGGGGACAGCGGTCCTTCATGCCAGCCTCCAGGTACTGTGTGGGACTCCAAGAACAAGACTGAGCATGACCGACACCCTCTCTGCTCTCCCGACGCTGCGTGCTCTGCGCCGGGAGACGGCAGGAGCGCCCCTTACCATCAGCACGCCCAGCATCATGTCGTAGTTGTTGATCAGGAACACGAGCTGCTCCTTCCTGGAGGAGAATTCGGCTGCCACCCTGAGGACAAAATTCTCCACCTCCACCTGAAAAACCCGACAGGAGGAAGTGATGCAAAAGGGCCCGGTCTCCGTACCCTGTTCTCGATGCTGCCGCGGGGTCACCCCCGTCGCCTCACCTGTAGCTGTCCCAGCAGCTGCATGGTCCGCTCGTTGGGGATCGTCTGGTTGATGCTGACAAGGGCAGAGGAGAACTCTGCGTACCGGCGTGTGATCTAGGAGGAAGATGGTGGGAGGACAAGTGCCTAGCCCGCAGGCCCAGCCGACCGGACCTCCCCACCTCCCCGTGACCGCTGCCTTCTCCCCTGGAAGTGTGGCCCAGCGGACAGACTGCGCCCCACACCACAGTACAGCGCACAGCCCGTCCTCCAAGTCCCCCCCTCACATAATGGGGCCGAGTGTCCAGCCCGCCCAGGCGCTGGGGGTCGGTGCTTCGCACGCTCTGGACGTTCATCTCCAGGATCAGCTCGAACCGCGGCCACAGCAAGGCCAGCACCTGTTCCCAGTACCTGTGGGCGTAAGCAGAAGTGGAGGTCAGCGGGCAAGGAACTCAGGGCGCGGAGGGAGCGGGGAGAGTGGGGGAGGCGGGCCAGGGAGCACCCTAACAGGAGCGAGGGTCAGTGACCGCGGGTCGGGCTGCAGGGGAAGAGGGACCAGCACTCCGTGACCTGTCCAGGGCCGGGACCTCCCGCTTCGCTGCAATGTTGCGGAATCGGAGAACGATGTGGATACAGAGAAAAACAGCAATGGCGTCGTAGCAGTCGGCCAGGTAGGACTCCAGGTGTTTCTGTGATTGGGGAACAGGCAGAGGATTGGAAGCCAGTGTCTGTTAGTCCGTTGTTCCCAGGGGCTATGGATAAATGAATGCATGTGGCCTGGGCAGAGAAAGACCTAAAACGGAAATGCACCCTGCTTCCCTGGCCACTGTCCCACCTGCCCACTGACCCTGGCCACTTGTCCCTCACAGGTCACTGGGATCACGAGCCAATCACAGCAGAACCCAGAGCTGAGTGGGGCCAGGGGTGAGGGCACCAAGATTTAGGGGCCCTTTGGTTTTCAGGTGCTTTAGCCCAGGTTGGGTAAGCAGCAGCCATCGGCTCAGGGACTTTGAACTCCTACGTACAAGGTTAAACATCTTAGAATGAGGGGGTCCTGGTGTCACGACCACCCATTCAAACCCCACCATGCCGATGAGGACAAGGCATAAAAGCACGGGCTCAGGGCTCTCACCAGGGTCATGCTGAGTGTTCGGCCCATGACAGCGTGGAATAGATCATGCGCAGCTGGGCCAGACACGACAAAAAATTCACAGATGAAAAGATATTCCCGGCAGGAATTGTCTAGGAGGGCGTAGTGCTGGCTGCGGAAGAGGGCTTCAAATGGATACTAGGAGAGGCAAAGAGACAGAGGGATGGATCCAACAGCGGAAACTCGGCAACCCTGCGGGAGGAGCTCGGCAGACGCATCCCATTCAGCCTCGCTTCAGGCGGAGAAAGAGCATCCTGAATGAGCACTGACAAGGTGGGGGACCCCGGGCCGTAAGAGGAAGCTGAAGCTACTCCTGCAGCCACCCCGTCCGCCCAGCTCCTTCGGGGCAGGCCAGAGCGAGGGCACAGGCCGCTCCCGTGTCTGAGGGGTTTCTCTGGGGCCCGCCGGTAGAGAAGGTTCGCCCACAGTCCGGCCTTCCCTCCCCTTGCACGGGGTCCCCTCCCAGTGGAAGCCTCCCCTGCACACCCTCTGCTCTCCCCGCTGGGCCGTGTGGGGCACCAGGATGGGGGCCTCCAGCTCAGTGGGGGAGATGACAGAGCCTCGGGTCCCCAGGGTGAAGATGGTGTTCCTGCTGCGCAGCGATGGCTTCGAGAAGAATCGTGAGGGTTGGAGTCAAGGACAATGAGGCTACGCCGGGCCTGAGGACTGAGAATCTGCAGGGACCCCAGGAAGCCAGACCCAGCCTGGATACCCCTCCGCCCGGATCACCACCCCACATCACCCAACATCTGCGATGGGCTTCAGGAGTCTCTACACCATGCTGAAATCCAGTGGAGAACTATGTGTCCAGGTAACATGTGCGCTTTCCGGGGAGGAAGGCCGCCTCCCGGTCTCAGGGCCGCAGCAGGGCCCCCAGCTCCAGGATATCTTTCTTTGCTGTATCTTCCACGCCCATGAGATCATCTTTCTCGGCAACTTCCTCATACTGGAGAAAGCAAAGAAAAGCAGTGGTCACCATCTCTCCCCAGAGAGGAGAAAAACATCCCTGTCCCTCCTTGCTGGTCATCACCTCGTCCCAGCCCTTGCGCCCGGGATCGCCTGTCGCTCCCTGGCCTCACCTGCACCTTCATGAGGCGGCCCAGGTAAGAGCGGTAGTAAGACAGGTAGATCTTGCTCAGTGTCTCCACGTATTCATCCCTGATCTCCTTCGCAGTTGCTCGTTCGTTGCCCAGGAGGAACTGATAGAAAAACCTTGGGGGGCCAGGGACAAGTCAGTCACCTCGCCTTCCCAAGAAACAAGATGCTCACACTGGGCTGCTCCAACGCTCGGAGGCCCCCCTGTGCCCGTCCCTGGGGTGGCAACCTGAATTTCAGCAGGGCCGTCTGGGGGATCTGGTAGTTGGTCATTGGTTTCCTGAAGGAATAAATCTTCTGGAGGATGAATTCGCGGATCTTCGTCACTGCCTGGATGTGGGGAACCAAACAGAGGGCATGAGGTTGCAACTCTTTTACTGGACAGGAGAAACCAGGGGGAGTCACAAACGTGAATCACGGGAAGAATCAGGAATACATCTTGAGATTTTCCAGAAACCTAGAGTCAAGGATGAGCTCTGTGGGAGGAGGCAGGGCAGTGTTCCTGGGGAGTCCAGTTCCAGTCTCAGGGGTGCCCACCCCCCCTCCTACCTTGACCCGGAGCCGGTCCAGCACGCCCCTGACATCTGCACAGGCTGCTGTGCCTCTGGCTTCCTGCTCTCTGACCGCAGCTGCCTTGGCATCCAGCTCCTGAAGCTGCTCCAGGAACCTGGGCTCTGTCACCGGAGCCTCCAGAATTGCCCTGGGGTGCAGGGAGGAGTGGGGTGGATTAGAAGGAAGACCCAGGCGCATCAAGGTTAGAAATGCTTGTGGGCCCACCCACTACTTTCTAGAAGGGGCCTAATGACCTGAGCCAGGAGACCCACAGAGTAAACAGGGTAGGGCACCCCAGCCCATCGACCTGCTGTGGACATTATGACCCTTCAAGCCAGTGACTCACGTGACCAGGGCAGAGGGCACCACCAGACCATCAACCAGCTCCCCGAGCTTCCCCCGAACTGCCTGGCGGTTTCGCAGTCGAATGTTCATGGCTCCTGACTGCTCCTGCAGCGTCCGGATCTCGGAGCTGATGGAGCTGAGGTCACTCTGAAAAGCTCCCAGCATCTGCTCCATGCGCTGGGGGGAGGGCAGAAGACAATGCTGTAGTAGCACAGGGTTGGCAGAGGACAAGTGGGCCACCCAAGTCTCTTGGTGAAAGGCCCGGCACCTACCAGCCCATGAGATGAGGTGCCCCAAAGGTCACAGGGAAATATTATTATTTGTAGCAGTGGGAAAAAAGGCTGCTGAGGGCATCTGGGAAGTGATCTGCATGTGTGCCCCCCTGAGGCTGACAACCCCAAGAATGGTGACAGAGGCTGCATTTCTAACCTCCAGGACAGCATCGCAGGCTGTGATCTGGTTGTGCAGAGACGCGATGTTCTCGCTCTCCTGGATGTCTAAGCCACAAGAGTCAAGGGCCGGACCGTGAAGGCAGAGATCCTTTCCAGTTTCTCACCACAGCAACAGAAAGCTCAGAGACAGAGGTCTGCAACCGCACCCCACTCAGTCCCAGTAACGCATCCCGTCTCTCTGCTGGAGGATACAGTCCCGAATGGATTTCTGCTCTATCTGCTGTAGCTCCAGCTCAACCTGCTTTGAATAGTGACGGAGATCCACACCCTGGGAGGATACAGAGATGACAGGTCAGGAGGAAGTCACAGTGAGGGGACCCCGGGACAGAGCCAGTGAAGGGCTGGAGGGCAAGATGACGTTACAAGGGCAAGCAATTTTTTTTTTTTCCTCCTTTAGGAGAGGCTGGGTGGAAGGGCAGGTTAGGATAGCGGAGAACCTCACCGTTTTGAGAGCTTCCTTTACTAACTCATCCTCCAGATTTGCCTGAATGTGAACTGGAAACAGAAGTTTATTATAAGGGTCCAACTTCACAGCTCCCCCTCCCCACACTGCAACCCGCACAGTGCCCCTGCCTTCTACCTTCTGGCCCCCATGCCTCGAAGGTTACAGATACAGTCCCCTCAGACACAGTTTTGCTTTATGCCATTTCAGTTACTGAGGGTCAATGGCAGACCAAAACTACTAAATGGAAAATTCCAGAAATATGCATATGTTTTAAACAGTGCACCATTCTGAGTAGATTGGTGAAATCTGTGTCACCCTGTTCCATCCTACCCAGGATGCGCATCATGCTTTTGCCCAATGTGTTAATGTTGTACATGCTACTGGCCTGGTAGTCACTTGGATGCCTTCCGAGTTACCAGACTGATCATGTCGGAAGTGTTCATATTTAAATTACCCTTACTCTACTTAAATAATGGCACCAAAGTAGGAGTAGAGATTCCAGCAATTGTATTACAATATACTGCTGTTACTGTTCTGGTTATTATTTTGTTTGTTTTTTTTAGGCAGAGTCTCACTATGTAGTATAGGCTGACCTTGAACTTGCTTATGTAGCCCAGGCTGACCTCAAACTCACGGTAATCTTCCTGCCTCAGGCTCCCAAGCGCTAGGATGAAGGGCATGCACCACCATGCCCAGCTTCTGGTTTATTATTGTTGCTGCTACTCTCTCACAGTCTCTAACATATCAATTAAACTTTATCAGCTAGGTGTGGTGGCACACAGCTGTAATTCTAGTCATTTGGAAGGCTGAGGCAGGAGGGATTACAAGTTTGAGGCTGGCCTGGGCAACTCACCAAATCCTGTCTCAAAAATAAAAAGGGCTGGGAATACAGCTCAATGGTACAGCACTTGCCTGGCATGCATGGGGCCCTGAGTGCAAACCCCAATATCACAAAAATAATAAACAAATATATTGTAAAATCATATGTAAAGATACTTGTGGAAAAAAACATAATACCTCTAGAGTTTAGTAGGAGTTATCTACTACAGGTCTTGTACGTTATTTCTAGATGATCGGGGAGGACTACTATATTCTGCTCCCACCCCATAACATCACTTACCATCTACTTCATCCAGGATGAATTCATCAGAGGTGATATCCAACTCCCCAAGTTGCAGTGGTTCCTGGAGCCCAGGACCACCTCCCTGGAGAGGGACAAGTTAATGGGAAGGAGATCTAAGGAGATCGGGGAGAACAAAATATACTGGATATCCCCAATCCTTCAGGTAAGGGGAGGGACGCTTTTACTGAGGAGCCAAAGTCCTGAGTCAAAAGAGTCTAATCTCACAATTTACTCAATTTACTACTATTTGGGCTGATGGATACGGAATATGGAAGAAAAAAAAGTGAGGCACTCCATAAAGACAGTCAAGATGAACAAATGAGGAAAATTAGGAATTGTAGAAGACAGGGCAGAACTTGCACTGAATTTAGGACCCTGAGAATCTGCTATTTCAGGTGCTCTTATCACCGGACTTCTGGGAGCCTCGACTTCCTAGCTTTGTCAGCGAACACACAGTGTGCCAGGTCTTAAACATATTCATCTAATCCTAATGACAGCCGCCATGATCGGTCCTATTATCTCGTCCGCTTCATGGGTGTGCAAAATGATGGTACTGAATGGCTGGTTAACTTGCCCGGGACATGCACCGTGTGAGTGGCAAAGGTGCAATCAGAACCCAAGTAGTCTGGCTCGAAGGCCATGTTCTTCACCTTTACATGGTATCATTTCCCTACCCAAAAATGTGAATGGGAAATTGAAACAATGACCCGGGACCTGAGTTTCAGTCATTCTGATCTCCGCTGAGGGTCAAGTCCCGACCCATGGAAGGGATGGGAAGCCACACAGGTAGCATCACAGGGAGAGCCAACCCCGGTGCTTAAACCCGGCCCAGGCCTTTCTGACACAAGGACGACCAGAGGAGACGACGGAGGACAAACAGCCCCGCGCTCTCTCACCAGAGGACCCTCCTCTTCCTCCAGATCTGAAGCCCCAGCCCGCAACACCAACTCGCGCGCGGCTGCCGCCATGGTCGCAGCAGCGGCCATTCCCCCGCAGCCTCACTTCCGGCAGCTGTCAGTCCCAGAGAGGCTGTTCTCCAAAGCGGAACTACAAATCCCAGAGTGTCTCGCACAGTCCGAAACTGTTCCCATACATTGAAGTTAAATTGTTTGGCTCCAGCCTCGCCTTTTCAGCTCTGCCCACTTCACCCAAGTGGAAATGGGAATTTGCACTCTTAAGCACAGTCTCGTGCCGGAATTCTAGAAGCTCACATACCCAGGAATTTGACCAAGTTTAAAAAAAAAACCTCACCGGAAGTCGTGATACCCAATCGAAATTCTCAAATCTCAACTCCCGCTGCAGCAGTTTCCGGAAGTGCTGTTATTATGTTACTCCGCCCCTTCCGCCTAAAGGCTATATAAGAACATGACGTCACGTCCGCTCTCTCTTCCACAGGAGGCCTACACGCCGCCGTTCCTGCTGCCGCCATGGTAAGACTGGAATCCGTACCGGGATCCGGCGACATCGGAACCCGGGCAGGGAAAGTTTGCTGTCACAACACCGAGGATGGCCTATTTTGACGGCCTGCAGCTTTCTGTGTGGAGCCTTGGATCGCAACCCTGGGAAGGGACGACCAAAGACTTGGAGTTCCGGGGAGCAGGGCCCGAGGAAGGGTCACTCCCCGGGCGCACGAAAGCTGCCAGAGGCTTGGGCGTGTGTGGCGACCTCCGGCCTCCGCCACTCAGCGTACTTTTGGGAACGGCCGTCGTGCGCCTTCCAGAGTTTGCGTTTTCCCAGGCTTGATCGTTTCGTGTTCCAGCTTTCTGAGGACTGAGGAGTTTGTTGTGTGAGAACCTAAGCGGGGGAGAGGGGTCGTTGCTCCCAGCGTGACAGGCTTAATACTCTGCTGGAGGTTCTGTGCCTTAGAGACCTTCCGGTTCGATGGTAGTTCAGGGTCTCTGATTTCTTCCCTGTGCTCTTTCAGTCTCTAGTGATCCCTGAGAAGTTCCAGCACATTTTGCGAGTACTCAACACCAACATCGATGGGCGGCGGAAAATAGCCTTTGCCATCACTGCCATTAAGGTAAAGCAGGACAAGGGGTAAAGAATTTCTGTGAAATTTGGGTTCTTCCAACCTACACTGTAGAAGAGACGAGGCTGAGGGGACATAAAGTCTCATCCCTATCGCTTCAACTCCCGCGGTAGAGAATTAGAATTCAGGGAGTAACTAACCCCCTTAGGACATTCACCACGGAAGGGAAGCTCCCAAAGCCAGGGAGTGGTCTGCGTTGGAGCCAGAACGTTTCACACAGGCAGGTGGGGGGTGGCTGCGCTGCCTACGCACTTGCCTCCAATTTCTTGGACTGTCAGTTTCAAGAGGTCCTTTTTAGATTCGATTTTTTTTGCTGTCTAACTTTCTCCCCTAGTGTATCATAAGGGCAACCCTTGTTTGTAGTTTGTGTTCCCTAAAATCTGGGTGATTTCTATACGTCTTGAGGTGAGTAGAGCTGTCAACAAATAACCGAGTGTGAAGTTAAGGGGGGTGTGAGCAGGACACGAACTCACACATCAGTGCTCCTTTCCAGGTGAAGTGGGGACCAGCATTGGTTTGGGCTATTGAAATGGCGGATGCAACCTAAGATGCTTCACTTCACAAAGCTAGGGAATTCTAGGCCTTCCAGAATGGGGGCGTTGCTGTTTTTTTAACCAAAATAATGTAATGGTGGGAATCAGTATTGCACACTGCCTGGGGGTGGCTAGATCTGTGTGTTAATGACCAGCCCCAGCTTCTGGTATGTGGTGGGTGCTCCTGCAGTGTTAGGGAATGGGTAGTACCACGGATAACTGGTTTTAAGGAATTAAAGGTAAAGTGATGTTCTTTATACAGAGGGTAAAATGAAGGGAGCCTGTTGACCCATGTAGTTGGATGAATACTCACATAGAATTAGTACAAAAACCTTACAGGGTAAAGTACAGCTTTAATGAGGTTTGTCATGCTCACTTTTCATTCTGTACTGCAGGGAATACAACTTTCATTTGTTCTCAGAAGGTTTAGAGGAAG
>RJWM01010891.1:0-61788 GCA_004363535.1 Dasyprocta punctata
CTTTGTTTATTTCATTCTTTTACTCTTTCCGTGGGCTACAGTTCTCGTTTTAGATTCTTCTTGGGTCCAGAGGACCCATCTCCCTCTTTTTTCCTTCTCTCTGTTATTATATTAGTTTATATTCCAGCATTTTGATGGTATATTCAGGGAGCCTCCCTGTCACGGTGTCATCTGGGCGGCCATCTTGGAGGAAGTCCCCCATTATCCTTTCAAAATCCAGAAATAGTAAAGTCTTTCCACTGCTCATAGCAGGAAAACAAAATTGTATATTTTATAGTCAAGCTGCATACCATCTGTTCACAGTGTTACTTCCCAACAGTACTGTCAGCCCATTGAAATCCTGTGCACGCATCACACTGGCAGATTGTTGTTACCTAATCTACTCAGGCCCTCTCCAGAGTGTTCCAAGTAACCACCTGAAACCTCGCCACCTTCTGGTCATTCTGGTTGTTTCTCACTACTGGTGGTGAAACTGCAAAAATACACATGAACATTTTACATAGGCTCACCAAAAGTTTTTCTTGTAATATTTAGCTTTTGCTTTGTTTAATATAGCATCTTTTATCATTGGTCAATGAATTTGTCAAAAAAAATTCCTTGAAAACTGTTTGAGTGAAACTAAAGTCAAGAACAGTTTGTTAACTTTCTATTGTTTGCAGAAGTACAGATTTTTTTTTTCAAATTTTAGAGTAAATGCTGATAGATATAGGACCCACTATTCTATAAGGACAAACCTTTAAGTTTTTCAGTATGGCAAGTAGAAGGTGCTGTGAATTCCACTGGAAGTCGCCATAGGTGCAACTTGCCACGGAGGAATCTTAGAATGTGGAAAGCCAGGTCACAGGGGCATCTGGGTCTGGGACAAAGGCATAAGGAACCCATAGCAGAATAGTGCTCGGGGTTCTCCCTGAAGTCTCAAACAGAGGCAGATGTGACCCAAGGGAATCTCAGGATTTCCATTTATCGACCACCCAGTTCTAGGAAAGCTTGGACTCAGAAGAAGCAGGAATGGCATTGCAGTGACAGACAGCCAAGATTTCCTGGGTGTGAGAATCTATGTTACAGAGAAAGGCAAGCGAGTGGGAGAACGATCAAGGATTCTTGTGAATTAGGATATTGGAAATATGACTCAAGTGAGGAGGGGACAGCCAGAGCCAGAATACACTTTAAAGAAGTAGAATTATTGTCACTTGGGCCAGAATCACCAAGAATGCTTTCAAATCTACACCAAGTAGAAAATTCTGAAGGATCAGTTCAGGAATAATGGACACAAGAAACCAAGTTCTGGGTTAGAATGTGTTCTTGGTCTTTTGGTTATTTACACTAAGACTGACCTCTGGGGTCAGCAGATGTACCCAGATATGCAGCAACTGCCTGAGACCCCAGGCCCTGTAATTCATGTGGATGGGCCTTGTTGTGCCTGTGGGAATCCGGGGTCGGGGAGAGCTGCCCCTAGAGGGAGACGAGCTGCCTTCCCAACTCTTGGGAATACCTGGGACTGGGCACAGGTATTATCATACACTCAGGCCTTTGGGAGGTACTCAACTGTTGCCAGATCCATTGACTGGATACTTCAACAAGAGGTAATTCAAGTTGAAAGTGATTTAAGCAGTAGGACACATGTTTTAACCCAGAATGTGAATGCCTTTGCTTTTTCAGACAACTCTCCCTTCACTTATGATAGGCAAACTCCAATAATGTTCATAAGAGAGATTGCCTTTGTTTTGTTTCATGCTGCCTTTTGGCATTGCCAAAGAACAGGTTACTGGTGAGGTCTTTGCTATGGTCCATTACCATTTGTGGTGCATCTCTCTCTCTTTACATGTAATTCATAGCTATGCAATTATACAACTATATAATTCTAAATTTGTGCTCTTATCCTGTGGCACACAATTTTATAAATGTTTTAGTGTCACTCACCTGAGGGAAGAAACAATATACATAACATTGCTATTGGGTAGTTACAGTTGTTATCCACTCTTCAATGGTGAAAAACCAGATGCACAGTTTCGGCACAAACATATCTCTGAGTCAGAGTGAGAGCTGTTCTCAAAGTTCATAGGTAAGTTATTTGGCTATGAGTCTGTGCTCCTTACCAGCTCTCCAATGCTGAATATGGGCAACCTGTACTGTTTACTGTATGTGATATTTAAACAGCCTAGGGTGAATTCTTCTTTTGAAAATTTGTATTAGTACATGTTTATGATACATAATAATTACATGCATCCAGGAAATACATACATATACATATTACATCTTGATCGTCTTTATTCTCCTTTTACTCCTTTCCCAGACCCCCTTTCCATCTTTAGAGTGTACCTCTGTGTTTTCTACCATCTCTCCTTTATCTTGCTCTCTAAATGATTTAAATTTGGGGTCTCTTGTATTGAAAAAGCGTGAAGTTTGTATTTATTTATTTTACTTAGTATTATGGTCTCAAGATTTGCCTATTTTCCTACAAATGATTGAAATTTATCCTTCATTGTAGCTTAGCAGTAGTCTATTGTTCATATACTCCAAATATTTTTAGCTCTATCTGTTGACAGGAATACATGTAGTCTCCACGATTTTTCTATCGTGAATTGTGCTGCTATAAACATGGGTATGCATGCATTACTATAGCATGATGCCTTTAACTCTTTTGGAAAGATAGCCAGAAGAGATATAACTGGGTCAAATGGATTTCTACAGATTTTTGAGGAATCTCCTTACTGATTTCCACAGTAGCTTTACTGATTTTCATTTCCACCAGCAATGTAAATAGTTTCTTTTTTACCCCGTAACTTTATAAGCATTTATTATTTTTAAGTCCTTGATAGTAGCTATTTTCTGTGGAGTAAGATGAAATCTAATGTTGTTTTGATTTGCATTTCTCTATTGGCCAAAGATGTTGAATATTTTTTCAAGTACTTATTGGCTATTTGTACTTTTTCAGAGAAGTGTGTGTATATTTCAATTGCTGATTTTTTTTATTGTTTTCTTTGTTTTGGGGGATCTAAACTTTCTGAGGTCTTTACATATTCTAGATGTTAGACTGCTGAGGATTAGCTTGCAATTTCCCCCATTCTCTAGGTTACCTCTTCATTCCATTGGTTTTCCTATGCTGAACAGAAGGTTTTAAAGTTTGATATAATCCCATGTTATCTGTTGATATTATTTTGTGTACAATTAGAGTTTTGATCATGAAGTCCTTGCATACATATCTCCAAATATTTTACCATTTTTTTCTTTTCAGCAGATTCAATAGTTCTGCTTTTCCATCTACTTTTATATTGTTCAATTTTCATTTGATTTTAGTAGTGAGTGAAAAATAACTATCTAGATTCATTCTTCTGCACTCAGATAACCAGTCTTCTGAGCACCACTAGTTAAAGAGAATAACAATTCTGTTGTGCATGCTATTGGCCCTTTTGTGAAAAGCAAAATGGGTGGAGAAGCTTGGAGTTATTTCTCCATCCTGTATTCTACTGCATTGTTCAACATCTGTTTTTGTGCCAGTATCATTTATTACCATAGATTCATGGTATAATTGAAAATCCAGGATTGTGATGTCTCCTGTTTTGCCCTTATTGCTCAGGATTGCTTTGTATATTCCAGGTCTCTTCTGCCACCATATATATCTTAGAATTGTTTTGTGTAGTTCTGTGAAAAATGTTGATGGCATTTTGATTAGAAATGTATTAAATACAAAAAAAGAAATGTATTAAATATGTATAGAATTTTTTATTTTAAAATACAAAAAGAATAAAATGGTCATACAGAATTTCAAAACAAAATAGTAGGAGATTAACAATGATTAATGTATTGTGTATTGTTATCTTCCACTTTTGACAATATGACCACTTTGATAATATTAGTTCTGCCATTTTGACAATATTACTTCTGCCTATCCAAAAATAGAGGAAGTCTTCCATTTTCTCTTCTTTTCTTTCTTTCTTTTTTGTCTTTTTGAATTAATTCGAGAAATGCTTGAAATGCAGGCTGAGACCCTTCCTTCTGCAAAATCCCACAGAATTTCTAGGGAGGATACAAACTGTCTTCTCGGTGTTTGAGCTTCTTCCCTGGATCCTGAACTGCTACCTGGCCCCTGTACTGGACAGTGCAGTGATGGAGATAAATCTCCATTCCACAGAATTTTCTGACAATTATAATAAAAATTCTTGAAATGTTGTTGAGATCCTTCTTTCCCCCAGGGAACTAAAAAAGATCACCAACTCCCTGCTAGAGAGCAGAATTCTGGGTAGGATTCACTTTTTGATCTGTTGCATCATGTACATTACCCAAACTCAGTGTATGATCTGCTTCCCAGAAACTTATCCTGCCACCTGGTCCTTGTTCTGGGCAAGTCAATGATGAATGATGCAGATACCCAGAAATCCACTAAGGAATAACTTAGAAAATAAAAAGAATACAAGGTGGAAAATGCTAAAAGGACAGTTGAACATCTCCTTCATCACTTGTCTTCTTTGCTCCTTGTCCCTCAGAGATCAAGGTGAAGACAGGCCAAGATACATGCAGGAATCTTTGGTGTTAATAGAGGAAGTGGAGGGACATGGAGGACACAGAAGAGAAAGTAAGAACTGGAAAGGTTTAGATTCAGGTGAGCGTCCTCTGTATGCCAGTGATGGATGAGAGATTCCCATGAAGATGGACGCTCTGCTGCAGAAGCTCAGTTCCCCTCAGCCTCATTCCTGCTGAGAAGAGAGCCCAGCAGCCCACCTGCTCTGAGATGATCTGCTGTCCTCCTTTTCAGATCATATACACACCCTGTTATTTTGTCTGTCTCATTATTACTGTATTTTTCAAGTCTTTGGTAGTAATTTTAAGTTTTTAAAAATTGTTATTTGGCAATCTACAATTTGTTACTATTCCTGATTTTCTTCCCAATTTTTAAGGCCTTTTGGTAAATATGAATCTTTAACTTCATCTTTTTTTAATTAAAATCACCCTAGATTGTTTTCTCACTGCTTTTATTATATCTTTTGTTGTAACAACATTTTCTAAATAATCAAAAAAGTTATCCTGTGCTTTTATACTTTCAAGTTTCTTGAAAATAGGAAGAAATTATCCCTATCCTAGAGGTTCATAATAACAAATAAAAGAAAAAATCTCAAAATTACCATTTTCTCTGAAATAGAAATCACTACAAAATGAGAACAGCAAGCAGGGACCCTAGGTTATTCTTGGGTCGAGAAAGTCAGTCTACACGGGGGTGGACACTTGAGTTTGCTTTAGGGAGGTCTGGTTGAAGCTTGAGCAGCTCCCTGTGATCTTTCACTGGTGATTCTACTCTCTGGAGCTCCTGTTCTCCCTTCCTGGTGAGTGGATCCCCTTCCCTAGCTGGCCTTCAGTACACAGAATATTTTCAACATAATTATGTCTTTCCAGTTGTGTTAGAAATTCTATTCTGCTACTGTAACAGAAACTCAAAATTTCAGTGATTTAATAGAGGTTGGGTTATTTCTAATCCAATATTGTGAGGTCAAAGTCTGCAGTCTGTGGCTGGTCTGGAGGCTCTCTCTCCATCAGCAGGTGGCCCCTCCTCTCCTTGTTAGTTTTTTCTTAGTTGTGGTTGATTTCCTGGAAGGTGCTTGGTGACCTCAGTCTTCCTGATGGAGCTCTGATCGGCAAGGCTGTGTTCAGCAGGTAGAAGGAGAAAGGGTGGGAATCAGGCTTCTCCCAGCAAAGGCTCCTTGACTCGGCTTCATTAAAGCCTCTAAAAACTTCTTGGGCCTCACTGCCTGTGTGTGTGTAAAATGAGGGTGAAGCAGTATAGGTTGTCATGTCTGGACTTTGCTGTTTCTAGACAAGTATAAAGATATAAGTGAAGAATGAAGAGGAGCTTAAGTGTCGGGCACACACCCAGCAGTTCTGGTTCAGAGTGACATTCTAGGCTGGATTGACGAGTGTGTGGAAACATTACATCTTGAAGCACGTCATAGGAGGCTCTTACCATAAACATTTAGAAGAGTCATGCTCAGTGCCTCTGCTTGGGCTCTGACTTGTGTTCCTGACGCAGGTGCAGGTTTCAGGTTGATGAGGCAGGAGAGGCTCCAGACCTGCAGCTGAGACATCTAGGGTGTTGTTTGAGCTGCCTCAGCACTGAGGAAGTGTCAGGGCTACTCCTGCCTGTCTCCTCCTCTGAAATCCCCTTATCACACAGGGAGTGGAAGAGTACCACATCAGTCTGTCAGGAAAGCTGAAGCTGAAACTGAAGCTGAAACTTTTTGGCTCTGAGGAAAACTGAACAACACGATACAAGCCAACTTTTCTAGTTTATCCCTAGTGAATCATCTAGCAGGTTTTCCTACTCTTAGCACTTCATTAGTCTTTTTTAAAAATAATAAGACTGTGGAAACAATTAGACTTCCATATTAAAACGAGGGATCATTCAAACTAGTTGACTACTCTGTAAAAGTTTGGTTTACTCATGTGACACAAAGTTTTCAGAAAGGTAGAATTTTTGAAAGAATTGATTTCTTTATAATGTTTGTTTTTCCTTACTAGAGGATCAAATTATGTCTTTATTCAAATTTTTTAGACCTAACAGCAAAATTTTGTAGCTTCACTCACTTAAACCCTACAGATACTTATTAAGATGATTTTCTTCAGATTTTTTACTGAAGCCATCATGGGTATTCTTTTCCTTTTCACTTTTTTGAGAAATGTAATTTACTCACACAGATTCCATCTAGATTTCCTGTTATACAATAGGAACTGGTCAGGTAGAAAGAAAATTTTTTTCTAACTATGGGTTTTCCAAGTTATTTTTGGGTATATTCTACATTTATAATCTAGGTAATATCAAATAATTCTCAAAAAATTAATGTCTTTCTTTTAGATCATTGTAGTTTTATTTCACTTATATATATATTTTTTGACTGAATTTGCTAGACAGTCCAGACCTATGTTAAATTAATGTATGGATCAGGCACTCCCTTAAAAAAGACATTCTTTTTTGCATGATAGAAATAGTTTTCCCCAAATTCTACATTTTTTAGCTAAGACTTAGTATTGAATTTCATAGTTTCTTTTCAAAGCAGCTGAGTTTCTTGTGTCTGCAAATTGTGAGAACACTGAGGGGAAAATTAAGTCCCCATACTACTGAGAACAGAGTATGAATTTAACAAGTACAAATGGCAAGAATGAGTTGATTAAGTCAATGAAAAATAGTGATTTTGATTACAACCATGTGTCCTTAAAATGAAGAGAGAGTTCAGATGAAAATATTTAGTCATGGAACTTTAAATGAGTTATATCATTTAAACATGAAGTGTAACACAAAGACTGGGATTTAAACATGGTTCTTCTAATAGGCTGGTTCTGATTCCCAAGCCTCTATCTCACACATACCCAGAAATAGTAAACTCTTTTCACTGCTTATATGAAAGAAAATAGAATTATTCACTTTATCATCAATGCCATTTAACACCTTTTTCTTTGTGTGTGTGTATGTGTGTGCACGTGTGTGTACAAAGGAAAGGATGTTTTATTACGGTAAAATTCGCATGCAATGAAATGCACAGGTCTAAATTTACAAGTTTGCTAAGTA
Organism: Dasyprocta punctata; assembly: GCA_004363535.1. Lineage (NCBI taxonomy): Eukaryota > Metazoa > Chordata > Mammalia > Rodentia > Dasyproctidae > Dasyprocta > Dasyprocta punctata. Next base: position 7,553 of record RJWM01010891.1, read on the forward strand.
TACACACATTTGTACATATCCTAGGTGACATTTCCACTACTCCAAAAGGCTCCCTTCTATCCCTTTCCAATCAATCTGCCAAAATAGTTACTGTATTGGCCTTTTCTGAACCCCACACACATAATCATACAGGATGTTCTCTATTTTGTCTTTTGCATGTTGTATCAGTAATTTACTCTTTTGTCTGTGAATAATATCCATTTTATTAATAATCCACATTTTAAAAGATTTGACCTTAAAAGGGAGATTTAATTTTATTTTCCAATTAGTATTCTTTGTCATGTTGGTTGCAAATACAACTTTTTATCTGTTTTCATGAACCTATTGACAATTTCATGATCCTAGAGGTAGTGAAATAAAAGGTTCCCTTCTACTGTCCAGTCAAATCTTGAATGCTTTTATTCTCTTTAATCTATTTCTAAATGATGTTATCAATTTTAATGCTGGACTGTCCTTACCACACTTTCATGTTGCCTGGGGAAGGTTGCAGAAGACTAACCTTATTGGTGTATCTCAGGGCTAAATCCTCCCCCAGATTTTTTTTTGAAGGGCAGTAATTTCTTTATGTGCATAAATAATTTCTTTTTTTAGAAATTCTTTTATTGATCCTGTATTGTGACCTGACATTAATACTTTAAAATGTCTATTTAGAACTTTCTTAAAGATGCACTTTAAACTTCATAGCATTCACCAATTATATACTGATAATGGGAAAAGAAGAGTCATGCAAATTGTTGGCTGTTTATCTCCAGTGAGGAAAGAGGCCAATAAGGAGGGTAACCTTTTCTTATACAACTAGAAAATAATCCAGATATGGTGATGCACACCTATAATATCAGCACTTGGAGGCTGAGGCAGAAAGATCATCAATTTGAGACCAGCTTGTGTTGTATAGCAAGTTAAAGTCAGTGCAACTTAAAAAGATCCTGTCTCAAATATGTAGAAATAATGTTTTAAAGTAGTTATTCCTCAGGGGACATAATTTCCCTAAATTGAGTGGTTGAATTAAAGAGTTGTCTATCAATTGTATGTTAAATTGGGGGCAGATGTACACTACGTACACTTTGCACCTCTGCTTGTGATACCCATGGGGCCTACATAGGGGTACAGAGAAACAACAAATTTAGGTTGATAGAGCTGGGCTACTGGAAACTTCCTTCACATTTCCATTTCACCACTACAGTAATCTATCTGTTCTCCAAGACTCCTGTCCTATGTTTGTTTTTCATTAAATCAGAGTCCAGTATCAAATTTCTTTTAGTCTGCCATTTCTTCCCTGCTTGAACACAAGTGCACAGGCTCCTGCCTAACCACTAAGACACAATTTTATTTATCAATTTATTTAATAATGATCACATTATTCTCAGCAAAGGAAAGGAGAGCTAACTAACCTCATGTTGTTATGTATGTGCCAGGTATTGCATACAGCACTCTCGAGTCTTATGGGGAACAAGTTTTATTTTACAAATGAAGAAATTAAGGCCTGGTTAACCTGTCCAAAGCTGACCAACTAGTAAATCATGGTTGGGATTCCAGACTCAGATATTTTTGATTAAGGAAACTATGTCTTTTCTACCTTTCTAAAAATGTCACATTCTGTATTTTCTATATATGTCTTATTATTTCATCTCTTTCCTATATTTAAGCAGTAATAATTCCATTATGTCCAGGTTAATACTATGTAGCAGATTTCAGTACCAGGAATGTGATGAGTATCCTGAAGGTATTAACAAAATTTTTTAAATAACCCAGATATGGCATTTCTTTTGTTATTTCATTCGTCTGTTGTTAACTTCCATCTGTAACTACTCTGCCTTGGCAGGGCTATCTAAGAAAGATTCTTAATGGTTTTCAAGAGGTACCTGTTGATTCTAGCAAGCTATTTTCAAGTAACTAGTATGAAATTTCTTGAGCTTTGCCACCTAGCAACATTCAAACAACTCTGGCAGATAGTTGTATTATCATCATCAGACTGTCAATAAAATTATATAGTACTATTCTACATACAATTAATGGCATTTTGTTAAGTAGGAACATTTTCAACTACTGAGGCAAGCCATATGTTCAACGACTGATACTACAGTACCTTCAGAGAGAAACAACTTAGTGTTGAAACCTCTTTTTTAAGAGAATAAAACCAAAAAAAATGAAACATAATAAATTCAATCAAAATGAAATAATGAAAGTGATACAGGACTTCAAAACAAGATAATAAGAAATTAACAATTGCTACCATTTTCCCTCTTTAGACTTTTCCTCCCCTTTCACTTTCACAGTATGCGTTGTGCGTTTTGGTTCCCACTAACTCCTTCAGGTTTTTATACTATGGTGTCAAACACAATATTCACCCATGTGAGTCCAAACTTTTCACCCGTGAACGTGATGTTGAGTTGCATCCATTTACTGACAAAAGCTTTGAGACTATCCTTTTTTATAGCTGAGTAGCTTTTCATTGTATAAAAATACCATACCTTTCTTATCCATTTTGCTGTTTATTAGTAAGTTACCCCTGCTTTTTTCTGGGAGCCCATTTCATGGAGCATTGTCTTCTCTCCTCTGACATTTAGTACATGAATTTTTTTTTTGAGTAAGATGTGTTTCTTGTATACAACATATTGATGGATCCTGCTCCTGATCCACTCTGCCCATGTTTCTTTTTATTGGTGAATTGAGGCCATCTACATTAATGGTTATGACTGACATGCACTGGCTCATCTCTGCCATACTATTCCTCTGCTATTGGTACCCTCACGTTTTCCCTCCATTCAATTAATTGTCTGCTCTGCTTGACTATCCCCTTCTGCTGCTGTTCCTGTAACTGTGGCCATCTTTATTTCTCTCTAGAATATCCTTCAGCACTCATTGTACAGTTAGTTTGGTGGTCATGAATTCCTTCAGTTGTTCTTCATCATGGAAGTATCTCATTTCAACACTAATTTTGATAGATAATTTTGCAGGGTACACCAATCTGGGTTGGAAGTTGTTTTCTTTCAGGACTTGAAATACTTCACTTTAGCCTTTTCTTGACTTGACAGTTTCTGTTTAGAAGCTTGTTGTGATTCTGATGGGTTTTCCTTTATAGGTGATCTGCTTCATTTCTCTAGCAGCCTTTAATATTCTTTTCTTATGCTGAATTTCTGTGATCTTGACTATTATATGTCTGGGCATACATCTATTTTGGGTATGGCTAGTTGGAGTTTTATATGCCTCAATTATCTGTATGTCAAGTCCTTTTCTCATGCTTGGGAAGTTTCTGATATTACTTCTGTAAATAGTCTTTTTTATTTCATTTGTGTTGACCCCTGCTTTTTCACTGACACCTATCAGTTTTAAATTATTTTTCTTTGTGTCATCTTGCAGCCATTAAATTGCTATTTCCTGGTTCCTTATTATTTCTAAGATATCTTTCCTTTCATGATCACTAGATGCAGTCCTGTCTTCAAGGTCTGAACATTTATCTTTAGTTTCTTTCAAGCAGTTTTATCAACTTTCAATGGATTTTTTAATTTCCTGGATATCTCTTTGAACCTGTTTCATACATTGTAGTTTTTCCTATATTGTTCATTCAAAGTTTCAATCATTTTCCTATGCTCCTCTTTTTTACCTGTGTCTTCTTTAGATATACATAGCAATTCTTTCATTATGTTTGTCACTTCTTCTTTTACCTGAAATATTATTTTTGATCTGATTACTTTACATCCTCATGAAGTTGTTGCTTCACTTCAGTTGCTATCCTTTCAGAAATTTCAGATGTTAGTCTTTGAATTTATTACATGTCTATGTCTCCTAGGCTTACTCTGTATGGGCCGGAAGTCTAAGATTGTCTTTCGCTCCTTCATCTTAACATTTTCCTGGATTCCTCCAGATAAGCCGGTTGTGGGGTCCCTGGCACTTCCCATGCTGGCCGCCCATCAGCAGTGCAAGGTAATGAGCCAGGCACCTGGGATTCTCCTAATCTAGGTTCCCAGGGAGGCTGTGGGGTGCAGGGCAGTCTTCTCCAGACATGTGGCTACACTGAGACTCCCCTGATGTGGCAGGTGTGTGGGGCTTAACTGGCTACTTCTTTCAGCCCACACTGGCTATTGGTCCTGATGGTGGCTGGTGGGCTCTTGGTATTGAAACCTAAACTCTCCCCTCCCATCTCTGGGAGTTCAGAGGCTCTGAGGGTCAATTCTAATCTGGTTCATCTTTGGGAGCCTCATGCCAGATAATGATGAACCTGGTGTTTCAATTCCTTATTTCAGGGAATTACCACCAGCATCACCTAAAGTCAGCTTGCAGGATGGTGAAGTCAGGACTTTGCACTCTTCCTGTGGGATCTGCAGAGTAGAAGACCCCACTGGGTGGCCAGGCAGGGTTCTCCTCCTGCCTCAAGGTGATTTCTAGATTTCCTTCATGTAAAAACAAGAAGTGTCAAGAGGTCCTATGCTCATGGAATGCAGGAGCAGAATGGAAGGAGCAGTGCTGTCTCACTGAAGAGGCTCTGACTGAAACCTAAGCAACTAAGTCCTTCAGTGCCCATCCAGACCCTGAGCGATGCCAGGAACTCTAACTGTGTGCCCTCACTTTTTTCAAAGTAGCTTCCCCACAGTACAGTCAACCATCAAAATTCTCTAAACACATCACACTGGGCCACTGGTTGCAGCCAAATCTTCTCTGGCCCTCTCCAGTGTGTTCTAAGGACCTGCCTGAAACCACGCCCCCTCCTGGTTACTCTGGCTATCTCTCACTATTGCACATGGTGCTGCAGCTGCAAAAATGAGACTCCCAGAGATATTTTTTCTTTTAATATTTAGCTTTCAATTCATTTAATATTATAATCTTTCCTCTTTAGTTAATGAATTACTGGGAAAAGTGTTTGAAAAATATTTTAGCCAAAAAATCCCTGAAATCAAGAAGATTTAATGTATCAACTTTTTATTTCAGTTCTTGGGGTAAACAAAGATTGGTTTTTATTCCTAGAAATGAATGGTACATAAGACACCAGTTTTCAATAAGAATATATGTGTAAATCCAGTGTACCTATCCCTAAAATTTTTCAGAATATGGCAGGTGGATTCCAAAGAAAGCCATCACATGCAAAAGTTGTCACACCTACATCTCAGATATGCAGAAAGCAAGGCTGCAGAGAAACATGGGTCAGAGACATCGGCGTGAGGAACCCATGGGGGAATGGTGCCTAATGTTCTCCCTGAGTCTTAAGTAAGGAGCAGACATGGCCTAAAGTAGTGCCTCCTACACTTTTAGAGAATCCTCAGAGTAAATGAGGAAACTGGAAGACCGAAGGAAAATTCTACTGACTTTGACATGTGGCAATGTAGATTCCTGCTCATTGAATCTAAAAAAGAAGAATGATAAAGACCACTACAGACTGTGCATAAAAAATGAATTTTCTAGCGGGGCGTGGTGGCACACACCCAGCACTCAGGAGGCTGAGGTAGGCCGAGCGTTGTGAGTTCAAGGCCAGCTTGGGCTACAACGTGAGTGCAAGGCCAGCCTGAACTACATAGTGCGACCCTGTCTCAAAAAATTAGGGCCAGGAGTTTGGCTCAGTGGCTTAAGTGCCTGCCTGGCAAGCGTGAGGTTGTGAGTTTGATCCCTGGTACCAAAAAGAAAATGAATTTCCTGTCACTTCAGAAAAAAACTTAGAAGAAATAGCCAGGATATTTAGTAATCAATTAAAATACTATATCAAATGGAAATGTTAGCTTTAAAACAACCCAGTTTCCTTGCATCCTGTAAGATTCCAAGGTCCCAAAAAGAACAGGGCTAAAGAACACATAAGGCTAGGGTAAATGTATAATTTGGTTCTTCCTTGATTGCTCTTCAGAGGTCCTCAGAGTCCAGTGCAGCAAGAGCTCCCCGAGCCATGGCAGCAGCCAGAGCCCCCAAGATCTCACACTCACTCATAGTCTAGGTTCTGCTGGGTGTGGCACTGGTACCTCAGAGCCTGTAGTGGCTCAGGAAGCAGCAGCAATTCCAAGAGCTGCAGCAGCCTCCAGAACTGGAGCCACAGCAGGGAGAGACTAGAGATGAGCATGGGGCTGGACAGAGGGGAAGGCACTTGGGGGCCACATGGGATGGGGCTTCTGCTGCTGCTGGCACTAACGGCAAGACATCTCAGGTGGAGTTGAAACAACTTTGATGTAAAATTAAAACCATTTAGCAACTATCAAGTATAACTAAAAGTACTTTCAATTCAAAATGCTATTATGTTAGCAAAATTTAAAGCGTGTTCTTATGCAGAGAAAAGTCCACTGACCCAACTAATGAGCTGTCATTAATTCTGTGTATAAGATGTATGCTAAGTACAAAGACCAGGTTGCCATCATTTAAGCACATGCCTAGAACCACGAAATAAACATGCAACTGGAGAATTCGTTTTTCCCTCTTTAGGTGCATGTAAGTGTGTATGCAAAGTCTGGATGTCTCAGAGACAGTAAAGAGAGATTTGGAGTTGATCCCTTTCCTTTCAGCCATGACAGTGTGATTCCTAGGTGATTCCTGTTCTGCTTACAATTTCCCTCAGTGCTCCCACCCCTGGTATTCTCCTTTACACCCTGCTTTTTTTTTTTCCTTCATCCCACCACCATTTGGGATCCCCTCAAGTCCCTTCTTTTTCACAGAACACAGAGCATCCCATGGGCTGCAAGGACGTATTGATTGCAGCCAGATATAGGGTTAGTTCAGGCTTCAGAGCTGAGTGAGAGGATGAGGAAGAGACTTGGATCCCTTTTACAGGGGATCCCAGGCTGGGCTCAGGGGAGATCCCTGAGAGGGGAATAAGCAGCCTTTGCAAAAACAAGGGACATCTGAGGCCATTCCTGAAAACCATAGCCTAGATATCCTGTTAGTGCCCACATGAGGCAGGCCTTCAGCAAGCCACAGACTTTCCCTACAATTGGCTCCAGCCAGTCTGAGATTCCCAGGAAGCTAAGCCACTGGGCTGAGGCTGGAAGCCCCCGGGTTGATGCACTGTGGTTTCTCTCAGGAAATGGGTGGTGATAGCCTCTTTCTAGCCATTGTGTGGTGAGTTCTAATATGTGACAAAAGGGAAACAGAAGATGGATAAGTACGAGCTTTAGAAAATAATTAATTATGCTTGATGTCTCTTTGTATGTATAGGACAGAGGAACCCATACCAGGATACCAAGCTGCATGACCTGGAAAATGACCATGGGTGGAAGGAGGAGAAATTTTGGAAGCCCTCCTTCCTCCTCTCCACTCATCATAGTAGTTTTGAGGGCACAGAGAATTATGGAAGCCTTGTAAACATATGGCACCATTGTGGTAAAATTAACATATTTTATGATACAGAAATGATTTTAACTACAGAAAGTACACACATGGATTACTATTTGTGCAACTCAAAAGTCCATGATACACTTTCTGCTTTTAGAAAATTTCAGTTTTCAATCAATACTAACATGGGCATCATTCTGTTGTTGCTATAGTATAGGACTTGACAATGGATAAAACCACTGGATACAACTCCCCCAGAAAGAGACCTAAAAGAGTATTTTTGTGCAAGAGAGTTTTAAGTCTCAGAACACTCTGTTAAGGAAGTGGGAAAAGTGTGACAGGCTTGGATAAGAAGACATGAAAGGTCCAATCTCAGGCAAAATCTCCCTGAGTTGTAACTGCAGCCCCAGCTGAATAGGAACTCTAGAGGGTGGATTTAATTTCAGGTTTGGTTTTAACTTGAGGAAAGACAGGCGGTCTGTCACATTTCTGCTCAACTTTGTTGTTAGCTGAAGATCGTTCTCTGAGGAGACCTTTCTGGCTCTCCGTTCCAGGTCAGGATGCTGGAGCAAAGCAAGTTCCAGTAGTCTGAGGACCTTCCTTCAGTGAGTCACAGATGTGAACCACCAGAGAAAATACCACACAGAACTGTAAAAGCACCTGTAATGATCTGAGTAGAGTGTCACTTATTCTATATTTGACATTAGAAAATTCCCAACAGTTAGGGTGAATGCATTAGACAAAAATTGTTGTTGGAAGACAAATATGCATTATATTAAGTATTTCCTAGCAAATAGAAAAAAGATTATTATCATTTATTTTCAACAATCAAAAACTGTGGTTACATTTAAGGAAGTATGTTCTTTTTTTTTTTAATATGGAATGCTTCACAAATTTGGGTGTCATCCTTGCATAGGGGCCATGCTAATCTTCTCTGTATTGTTTCAATTTTAGTATATGTGCTGCCAAAGCGAGCACTAAGGAAGTACATTCTAATGGAATTTATTTTGAGATTCAGGATTCAACCCAACTGTTTCTGATCTCCAAAAACCTAGAAGAATATTTGCCTTCCTGAATCTTTCTTAATCACTTACCCAACAATCAGTGAATCCTACGAAAGCATACCACAATCTTTGCTTTCTCTGCTTTCATTTAACCTGCAGCCATTTCCAACTCCCAAGGTCTCTGTTTTGCCCTCCACTGCTATTTAAAGTTTACTGTGTGACTGTCTTCTATTAACTTGAACAACTACAGCACAGAAATTAAGACTTAGTTATCTGTCCCTGTCACCACATTCTAACACAAGGACAACCATAGAGCCAAGACAGAGACCTGATGACTGGAAAATTATTTCCCATGGGTTTCTACAGAGATTTAACCTTAGAAAAGTATCACTAATCCATCTCTGTGAAACATGTACTTTAGCCACGTTTTCTTTTGAGGAAAAGGAAGTAAGAGGGACTTCAGAGACACAGATATTTTCATGGTTAAGAACACTACTAAACCCTGTTAACCCCTAAACTACATCATCAGATGGCACACATGAATGTCAGAAAATAGCATGGAGTTTTCAACAATTTAATCATCCTTGTCATTAAATATTACTAATCCAAAGCATCTGCTTTGCATAGTAAATGTATATTGAAATTTCTTTCTGCAGTCCATTACGAAATTCAACAATTTATTCACTAACTAGTTATTTGAGTTCCAAGTTCATTCCACAAATTATTAGGTAAACAACACAATTTTGGTCTCTGCCCTCAGAGAGGTAACAAACTTGAGTTTACAATATCCATCTATGCAAGGATTTGCCACTAAATGTGAACTACGGGGCGTATGGTGGGATGACCAAAGATACTCTGTGGGACTACACGGAATTGGCTAATCAGACACAACGTCTGCTGAGAGAACTCAAGCTCTCTCTCTCTTGCCAAAAACCCACCAAAGACCCAAGGCAGGGCTAGGCTGCCACCTGAAAGTAAAATAGGAATTGATGGCAAGAGAACATGAATGATACCAAGGACTTCCAAGGATAGAGAAAAACCACACCTCTCATGTTGCTGGTATGAATATGAATCAGTAAAGACTCTTTGAATAACTGCTTGGTAATATCTACTGACACTGAGCATTTGTATAGCTTGTGACCTCCTCCCAGGAAATTCCCCACAGGGATCCCCAAACAGGTGCACCAAAGGTATAGAAAACTATGGTCACAGCAGTACAAACTGTAATAGGCCATGGCCAAGAGTTAAACAAATGGTTGCTCATCAGAGAATTAAGTGTGGAGTATTTACACAGCAAAACATTACATGTCTTGGTTACTTTTCTCTCATTGCTAAGACAAAATACACAACATCCAAAGTTAAGGAAGGAGAGGTTTATTTAGCACACAGTTTGTGGAGGTTTAAGTCCATAATTAGCTGAATCCTAGGCACAGTGGCACATGGCAGAGGGCAACAGTTCACAGTGGTGGAAAACAGTAAAAGCAACAAGAGCAAAAAGGGTTGAACACGGAGAGAAGATTTTTTCTGTTCCTTCTATTGTATGTAGGTCACACCCACTCGAGTGTGGCACTCTCATCCGTAATCCCAGCACTGGACCATGAGTCATTCACAAACTCTAGAAGCCCACCTTCCAGACTGTATGAGGTTTTGGTGGGGACATCCAGACTCAAACCATAACACTACACTACCATGAAAACTGATAAGGGATAACTGAACGCATCAATATGGATAAATCTCACACACATAATGATAAGCAACCTAAAGGAGAAATAAAATAACACTTAGTGTATGGTGTCTTGTATATAAGATTTAAAAACAAACAAAATGAATCTGTGTTGTGAGAAGAACTATTGATCACAATACGAGTGGTAGAGATGGAAATCTCAGTAACTTGAAAGGGGTGCTTAGGACATACTGTAATAGTTTCATTCTTGGCATAGTTCCATGGGTTTGTTTCCTTTTTGAAAAGATAGAAAGCTGTACACAATAACTATATATTTTCCTATATGATGTTATACATCAATACAAGTTGTGTTTAAAAACTCACCCTTTCTCCGTCAGCGAAGGCTGCCTCGGTTGTTTTAGCACAAACCACTAGACCATCTGGACGAGATATTTGTTTTAAATCTCTTTAGAAATACAAAATACACACCAAGAGAGACTTGCTGGAAAATGCAAATAAAAATACCAGACACTCAGTTACATTTGAATTTCAGACAATATTTTTTGGTATGAGTCTTCAACACCACATGCAAAGTACTTACACTAAAATGATTTTTTGTTTATTCTAAACTGCACTGGTTATCTTCTATTTCACCTGGCACCAAGAAGTGAAGATTTGGAAATGGAGGGAAGTAAGCAGACTGAGCCTGCTGTTGAAGGCTGCGTCCTTGGCAGTTCTCTGTGGAGTCAGGTGGTGAGTGTCGCAGTGCACAAGAGTTCAGAGCTTGCTAAACAGAAGCGGCCCTATTAAACGTCGGCATGGACTTGGGATGTTTAATCACTTTTTAACCTTGCTAGAGTATCTTTTGTCAGTTTGTCAAAATATGAAGAAAATATCTCTTTCTATTGCTTATTTGTGTTCTTTTTTCTATTATGACTTTAAGTATTATGATCCATGTATCAGATCTTTACACTAAAATCTTTATGTCTCACATATATTTTCTTCATATTGCCTTGCTTCAATATTTTCTTCTGTGTGATCTAAAAGTTGTCTACTCATCTCTTTTGGTGGGTCAGGATAGCATTCACCCTCTGCACTGAGTTATTAATTTCAAAATTCATTTTTATCGGGATTTTCAGTTTACTGTTTGATAACAGATCACACTGATCTTAGGTAGTTTCAAGTCCATGTCTAAATATTACATTAGCTAGATGTCTTGTGATGTGTTTTTATGGACTGTTTTCTCTTGGTTTTTCAATCAAATGTTCTTGCCATATATTTGGCTAAATGACTAGAGGCTTTTATATGGAAAATTCAAACACGAAACTTGAGTCTCTAAATATTGGTTCTATTTTATTTCTATCATGTATCTAGACTGAGAGCCCAAGTCCCAAAGTACAGTAATATTAAAGTGATCTAAGACTGAGATAATTCAAATGTTGTCTTCAGTCTGTTTTCTGGATTCTCTATTTCCGGTTCTCCTAATTCCTAGTTTATATCCCTCGCAGTTTCAAACAAAACACTGCTATTTACTGGAGCCCCTCTTCCTTGACAGCCCTGAGTTTTAATTTTGGTCACTCACTTAGGCCTTAAACATTTAGCCACAGGTTTTTGAAATTGACAAATTGGCAAATGTATTGAAGGTAAGCTGTATTAAATGCTAGGCTAATTAACCTTGACTTTTCTTCTCTCTAAGAACTTGACTATAAAATCTTCTGATAAGTTGGTGGCACAGTTGGATATTATTTATTATGCCTTATTTAGGTGGAAAGTTATTTTCGCTGAACATTTTCTCTTAAGTGAAAAACATTATATATTGATCAAAGGAGAACCTTTTGCTTCAATTTCTAAAAAACATATACGATACATTTCTTAGTGAAACTGATTGTGGCTAAGCTCCCTAATCAGGACTGGCAGTCCATCTTATATTAGGTTTTTGGTGGACAGCTTTTCCTAAATGAGATTCTGTAAGAACCCAGAGCTCATTAAATCTAAGTTGCAATTGAAAAAAAGAACACAAATAAGCAATACATGAAGTGATAATTTCCCCATATCTAAACAACTGTGAAAAGATACTTTCAAAAGTTTAAAAATGACTAACAATCTCAAAACATTTTCTTTTAATCCATTTAGAAGGAAACATTACAAGTCTCAGAATGCTAATATGTCTTTTTGCTTGGCTTTTTTTTTTTTTCTTTTTTTGGTGGCTCGCTTGCTTTTAAGGTTTCATCACTTTTTTTTTTTAAGTAAGCTCTCACTATGAAACTTGGCTTGTTGTTTTGTTATTACTTTGAAATTTGGAATATGCATTAGTGGTGACTAAACATTTTGAACTAGTGCATTTTGAACTAGTGAGGCAGTTATGACATGAATACTCCTCTTGAAAAGAACTTCCTAAAAGAAAAATAATAAAAGAAAAAAAAGAAAAAGAAAAAGACTTTTCAAAAATTACACTTGAAGAAAGGACTTTCTGAACTGCTTCAGAAAGTGGCATGAATGGGAGGGTTTCAAAGTGAAGGGGAGTATTTTGAGGGAGATAAATGGCAATGTTTTTTTTAACTATAATAATTAAAAATCCTTTAAAAGCACAATGTAATTTTTGATCACACCTTACCTCTGTGTATCACAATGGCTTGAGTCTACAAGGCTAGCAAAGGCTGACCTCCATGGCTCGCGTCAGGATCTCAGCAAGTTGTAGAAACTGAGCTCCTGGAGACTGAGCAGTAGCCAGGCTGAGAGTCACTCTGCCCTGGGCTTTACCACTATGGATGTCCAGGGCTGACTCCTTCTCTGTCTGGAATTCTCTCTATTCCCTATCTTCTTCCTTTTTCCTTCTTTCTTCATGTTCATCTTATTTCTAGGATTTGTGAATCTTGAAACAAAGAAGCTTCCCTTGTTTTAGCCCTGAGCTTTTTCCTGTGGAGGCAGGGCTGGACAGGGGGTGCTTGTGACAAAGCAGGCTTTCTTAGAAAAATCCAAGGCTGGACTTTTAGGTATATCATAGCAGTTAGAGGAGAAGGTGGATCCTTTTACAGAAGAAGGACAGGTGAGAGCCAATCTTTGTATTCTGTCTTAGCTCATCCTACTCAGGGTGGCCTAAGGGGAACCCCTATGTCACCTCTTTCTGTTGCCCGTGAATGAGATGAAGCTTCAGGAAAACACACCCTTTGCTTTGGATGGTCCCCATTTGAAATCCTGGGATTCCCAAGGAACTGGTCATTGTGTTAGAGATTTTGAGGCTCCAGGTTGCAAAGTGCCTTGCCTTCATAACAAACATCTAGTTATACCCTCTTCTTTAAGCTATTTGAGAGAACGCAGGAGGAAGTAGTTCCTTCTACGGAGGTGGGTCTAAGAATAGAAGGCATTATGAGAGACTTTGTAAGGAGGGAATTCAAGACTTAGTGACTCAATGCCTGTGTAAAATTGAGACTATGAACTAGTCAAGACAGTATCACTCACCATTCAGCCTAATGACTATGGAATAGAATTATAATGGATGAGAGCAGAAAAGGGGGGCTCACTTTACAGAATTTTGAGCTGACACCCCAGTAGGACTATCTAGTGGATATATCATTAGGACTTTTGCAGAAATGAGGCAGGGGTCTGGTGGCCTTCCAAGTCAGGAGAATACATGTGGGAAACTTCTGAAACGTACTGAATCTTTTTGTTCTTTTCTTCCAGTCCTCTTCTTCATGTGTCAGTCACAAAGAATTAATTTGGTCTATAAAACCATAAAATGCTAATCAATAATACACATGGTGCTTCTTTTCTCGCGAAGGTAGAAATCAGCTAGGAGTGGTACGTGGGCACAAGAATATCTAAAGCATTACACTGTTGATATAAAACTGATGGTGACAGGGACCATAAGGTAAATAACACAGTATTCTGTAGTTCCCAGTTGATGGTACAAATATGTGTGTTCTTGAAAGTTATGGCACACATGGCTATTTAGCATTCTTTTTTTCTGGGTGCAAATCCAGATATGCATAATATACAACCTCCCTGAGTCTCTCTTACATTTGCTTCTATCAAGCAGAATGAGGAAACTACAAATGAAATTACCAAGGATGATTCCATATGTCTTGACAATCTCATTGGGAAATGATGACTCAACTCGCAAATCCATGAAGATGTTCTTTTTTTCCTGCAGTTAACTGGGGCCTTCCAAGCTCAGCCCAGTGATTAACTTTCTGGGAATCTCAGGACTGTCTGAGGCCAAATATATTGAATGGCTGTAGATTGTTGAAGGTCTGCCTTTTGTTAGCACTAACAAGAATCCTAAGGGTGCTCAGATGGTTTTCAGGAATGGCCTCAGGCGTCCCTTCTTTGTGCTCCCACGCTTCACAAGGGTAAGAATTGCTGCTGAGCCCATCCTGTGCCTCCCTATAAAAGGGACCCCTGACTCTTCCTCAGCCTCTCACCCAGAGTCTGGTCCTGATCAATGAGTCTGTGCAGCCCATGGAATACTCTGGATTCTATGGAAAATAAGGTTCTGGAGAGGATCCCAAACTGTGGTAGGATGAAGGAACAAAGTAGGATATGAAGGAGAAAGTCAGTGGTTGGAGGACAGGTGGAAGTGTCAGGCAGAACAGGAACCACCTGGAAATCACATTGCCATGATCAACAGGAAAGGGATGGACTCCGAATCTCTGTTGATTTTCTCTGAGACATCCAGACTTCACATGCACAAATGCACCTAAAGAAGACAAAGGCAAATTCTCAAGCTGTGTGTTTATTTCTTGGGTCTAGGCATGTGGTAAAATGATGGCAAGCTGGACTTTGTACTTAGCATACATTTTATGCACATAATTAATATCAACCCATTAGTTGTGTTGGTGGACTTTTCTCTGAAAAAGAGCATATTTTAACTTTTACTAGCAAAATGACAATGTTTTGAATTGAAAGTGTTCTTATTTATACTTGATAGATGCTGCATGGTTTTAATTTTATTTTAAAGTTGTTTTAACTACAACTGAAATGTCCTGACAGCAGTACCAACAGCAGCAGCAGCCCCATCCCAAGTGGCCCCTAGAGTGCCTTGCCCAAAAATGTTTCCCCAAGTGGTTCCCAACTGCTTGCTCTCCTGACCAGCCCCATGCTCATCTTCAGTCTCTTCCTGCTGTGGCTCCAGCTACTGAGGCTGTAGTAGCTCTTGAGGCTGATGCAGCTCTTGGGATGGCAGCTGCTACCTGAGCCACCATCAGTTCTTATGTTACAGTGCCACACCCAACAGTAGCTGGGCCATGACTGAGTGTGAGATCTTGGGGGCTCTGGCTGCTGCCATGGTTCAGGGAGCTCCTTCTACACTGGACCCTGAGGACCTCTGAGGAGCAAACAAGGAAGAATCATATAGTTATGTGTCTAACCCCGACTAATGCCTTCTTTAACTCTGTTCCTTCTTGGAGCTTGGAGGCTCATAGGATGCAAGGAAACTGGGATGTTTTATAGGTGACATTTCTGTTTGATTCAGCATTTCAATTGATTGATGGATATTTGACCTTTTTCCTCTAAGTTTTTTCTGAAGTGAGAGTGAATCCATTTTCTGTGCACGTTAGTTGTGATCATCATCATTCGTTTTTCATTTACAATCCATGACTTGGAATTGCCTTTCTCCATGCCCAATTTAGCAGAAATTTCCTGGATCTTCCAGTTTCATTTATTCTAATGATTCTCCAAAAGTGTAGGAGGCTCTAGTTTAGGGCCACATCTGCCTCTTACTCGAGACTTCAGGGAGAACCCAGAGCACCATTCCCCTGTGGCCTCCTTATGCCCATGTTCCAAACCCACGCTCTCTGCAGCCTTGTTTTCCACATCCTCTAACATTTAGCTGTGGCAACTTTTGCCTGTGATAACTTCCACTGGGATCTATCTGCCACATTCTGAAGAATTTTAAGGATGTATCTGGTAGATTTAAAAGTATGTCCTTATTAAAAACTGGTGTCCTATGTATGTCAGTATTCATTTGTAAGAATCAAAAAAAATCTTTGCTTATCCCAAGAATAGCAATAAAAACTTAGCACACTAAATCTTCTTGATTTTATGTTTTTGGCTATACTACTTGATAGATTCTGCTAGCCTGGGGCTTAGCTATCTGTAACATGACAACCCCCAAGCCTCCACCCCCAGGTCCCAGGAAATCTTTCTGTCTCCTGTTTCACACAGGCAGATGCTCCTTCAAATCAGCTGTTAATATGCCATTTTGTCCACCTCCCAAACTCGCCCCCCCCAGCCAAAGTTGATAAAAGGAGCTACACTCCTTTTTTCTTGTTGAGAGCTTCTACACACCACAGCCCCTCCCATGCCCTCCGCAATAAAGGCCTCCTCCTTATTTCTCTCTTGCTCTCATTTTTTCTGCGCCATTTTAGATTGAGTGCCCCAAAATATTCAATCACTATTTTTTAAGCATTTTTTCCGGTAATTCATTGACTAAAGATGAAAGGTTATATACTAAAAGAAGTGAAAAATAAACATTACAAAAAAAAAAAAAAAACTTCCTGTGAACCTCATTTTTGCAGCTTCAGCACCATGTGCAGCGGTGAGAAATAACCAGAGTAACCAGGAGGGGGCGCGGTTGCAGGCAGGGACTTGAAATACCCAAGAGAGGGCCAGAGAAGATTGGACAAAAACCAGCTACCCACTGTGAAGAGTGCAGAGAATTTTGATGGGCTGACTGCACTGTGGGGAAGTGACATTGAAACAGGTGATAAGTGGCCTTGACTAGAAAACAAATAATCCTGTTTTGTTTCTATAAGCTGTGAAAAGACTTTCCTATTCCTGGATATGTGAGAGATACGGGCGTGAGGCTCAGAACCAGCCTGATATTAGGAGTACCATGTTTCAGTCTCAGTCTTGCTGTTACACTCATCCATAACTCATTTTAAAATTCTGTGACTTAATTTTTTCACCTGATCTTTATCTTCACTCTTAAGGACATGTGTTACAATGAAAATCACTGTTTTCCATTGACTTATTAATCAACCAATTCCTTCCATACATACTTGTTGAATTCATACTGTTTTCAGCACAACAGTGTTCAGCAGAAAGCAGACAAAATTTTGCCCTTAATGTTCTCACAGACTAACAGACACAATGAACTCAGCTGCTCTGAAAAGGACTGTAAAATTGAACAGTGAGTCCTAGCTAAAAGCCAAAGAATTTGGGGAAAACCTATTTCTTTTATGTGGTGAAGAATGTCTTTTTCAAGGGAGTGCCTGATGCACACATTAATTTAACATAGGTCTGGGCTGTCTAGCAAATTTAGCAAAAAAATATATCAATGAAATAAAACTACCATGACCTAAAATTAATTTCTTGAGAATTACTTGACATTAGCATGATTACAAGTCTAGAATATACACAAGAATAAATGAGAATGTCCAGAGTCAGAAAAATTTCTACCTGATCAGTGTCTAATATATAATAGTAAATCTAGATGAAATCTACATGAGTAAATTATATTTCTCATAAAAAATGAAAAGAAAAAGAACATCCATAATGGCTTCAGTAAAAAAACACTTAATAAAAATTACCTTAATAAGTACCTTTATGACTTAAATGAATGAAACTACAAAACTTTGCTATTAGGTATCAAAGAACAATTAAATTAGGACCCAACTCTATCCTCTAGTATGGAAAAAGAAACATTATAAAGAAAGTGATTTTTGCAAAAATTCTACATTTCTGGAAATTTTGTGCAAACTTTTGTGTAAAGCAAACTTTTACAGAGCAGTCAACTATTTGGAATGATTCCTTATTTTAATATGGAAATCTAATTGTTGCCATTGTCTTAGTATTTTTGAAAAAGAATAATAAAGGGCTAAGAATAGGAAAACCTGCTGTATTATTCACTATGGATAAAGCTATAAAAGTCAGATTGCATCATGTTGCTCAGCTGTTCTCAGTGCCAGTCTCAGCTTCAGCTTCAACTTCTGCCTCTCTTGAGAGAATGAGTGAGGTCCTTGCTCGCCTCCTCCATGATAAGCAGTTTTGAGCATAGGAGACAGGTGGAAATAGCTCTGACACGTCCTCGCTACTGAGGTAGCTCCCACAGCACCCTAGGATTTTCAGCTGTGGTACTGGGGCCTCCCCGGTCTCATCACTCTACAACATGCACCTGCCTCAGCACATAAGTCAGAGTCCATGCAGAGGAACTGAGTATGATTCTCCTAAATGTTTGCTGTAAGAGCTGCCCTGGACACACTTCCAGATGTGAATGGGGTGAACCCAGAACAGTCTGTGTCACTAATTGCACACACTCATCAACCCAGCCTAGAATGTCACTCTGAGTCAGAACTGCTGGGTGTGTGCCCGACACATATGCTCTTCTTCATTCTTCACTTACATCTTTATATTTATCCGGAGACAACAAAGTCCAGACATCACCACCCACGCTGTTCACCCTCCTTGTACACACACAGGCAGTGAGGCCCAGAAAGTTTTCTTGGCTTTAAAGAAGCTGAGTCAAGGATCCTTTGCTGGGAGAAGCCTGATTCCCACCCTTTCTCCTTCTGCCTGCTGAACACAGCCTTGCAGACCAGAGCTCCATCAGGAAGACTGAGGTCACCAAGTGCCTTCCAGGAAATCAACAACTAAGGAAAAACTAACAAGGAGAGGAGGGGCCACCTGCTTGCGGTGAGAGAGCCTCCAGACCAACCACAGACTGCAGATTTTGACCTCACAATATTTGATTTGAAATAACACAACCTCTATTTAAATTACTGAAATTTTGAGTTTCTGTTATAGTAGCAGAATAGAATTTTTAACACAACTGTAAAGACATAATTATGTTGAAAATATTCTGTGTACTGAAGGCCAGCTAGGGAAGGGGATCCACTCACCAGGAAAGGAGAACAGGAGCTCCAGAGTAGAATCACCAGTGAAATCAGGGCACAGTGAGCTGCTCAAGCTGCAACCAGAGTTCCCTAAAGCAAACTCAAGTGTTCACGCCATGTAGACTGACTTTCTCCATCCAAGAATAACTTAGGGTCCCTGCTTGCTGTTCTCATCCTATAGTGATTTCCTTCTCAGGGAAATGGGTGGTTTTGAGATTCTTTCTTTGTCTTTCTTTCTTTCTTTCTTTCTTTCTTTCTTTCTTTCTTTCTTTCTTTCTTTCTTGTTTCTTTCTTGTTTCTCTCTCTCTCTCTCTCTCTCTCGCTCGCTCACTCTCTCTCTTTCCTTCTTTCTGTTGTTTTTTGTTGCCATAAACAACAAGCACAGGGCAAACATTCTTTTCAAGAAACCTGAGAGAGTAAAAGCATATGAAGGCTTTTTTGATAATTTAGAAAATCTTTCTATGACAAAAGATGTAATAAAAAACCAGTAACATATGATGGGTTACTTTAATAAAAAAGATGAAGTTGAAGATTTATATTACCAAAAGATCTTAAAAATTGGAAAGAAAATCACGAATAATATCATTTTGCAGATTCATAAATAATGATCTTTTTATAACTTAAAATTACTACCAGAGATTTGAAAAGTATAGAAATAATGAGATGGGGAAATGACAAGATGTTTGGGACGATCTGAAAAGGAGGACAGCAGAGCACGTCAGGCCAGGTAGGCTGCTGGGCTCTCTTCTCAGCAGGAATGAGGCTGAGGGGAGCTGAGCTTCTTCTGCAGCAGAGCAAACATCTTCATGGGAATCTCTCATCCAACATGGGTATGCAGATGCCTCTCAGCATGAAATTAAACTTTTCCAGTTCTTAGTTTCTCTTCTGTGTCCTCCACTTCCCTCCATTTCCTCTATCAACCCCCAAAAATCTTGCATGTATCCTGTTATCTCCCCACCCTCACATAGGAGGAAAAATCAACAAAGAAGACAAGCGACCACAGAGCAGTTATCCATCCTTCCCCATAGCATTCTCAGCCTTGTATGCTTTTTATTTTCTAAATTAGTCCTTAGTGGATTTCTGGGTAAGTATCTGCATCATTCACCACTGACCTGCCCAGAACAGAGACCAGGAGGCAGGATAAGGTCCTGAGGAGCAGATCATACACTGAGAAGACAGTGTGGGTCATGTATGTGACATAACAAGTCAAAAAGCTGATCCAACCCAGAATCCTGCTCCCTAGAAGGGTGTAAGTGATTTTTTATAGTTCTCTGGGGAAAGAGGGTCTACAACTACATTTCAAAAATTTTTATAACAAATCTAGGAAAATTCGATGGCATGAAGAATTGTCTTTCTCTCAAGTACCTGAATCTTCAAAAAGGTATTACCTAACCTGTATCACCTTCTTAAACAAGCAAATAAACAAAAATAGTTACATGTGTTCTGACCTGCGGCAAGAGACAAAAAACTGTTGTCACCAAAGGGAGTCAACTTTGATCACCAAACAGCCTGTACTACCAAGCCAAACCAAACCAAACCCCACCAGAATCTTGCCATCTTCTCAGTTATCTCTTATTTAGGTCTTGCAATGCATTATAAATAGGAGGTCTCTGTGTCTGTGACTTTTGGGGGACTTGAAAAATAACCGAAGAGAGAATGAAGAAGATATTTCACAAATAGAAAATCAGAACTTTATTGAAATAAAAAATAAAGGAAGAATCAAAGACATAGAGGGTGGCTGATCATGCAGAGTACACAGTCAAGTACAAGGTTCTTCCCAGGAATCTCTGGGAGTCTTCAGGATCCCTTTTGATTCGTGGTTTATAGGACATGGAATGGAAAGGGGGAATCATGAGGCTGCATCAGATTCTAGACTGCTGAATTCCTTCAATAGCTCCGCCTGGCCAACTCAGCAGCAGCCCCCAGAGCCAGAGCAGCAGCCAGAACCCCCACTGGGCTCACACTCACAGCAGTCAGGAGCCTGGTGCCTGCGGCGGTGGTGGAAGAGACGGGGCCTGTGGTGGCTCAGGCAGCAGCCACCACCCCCAGAGCTGCAGCAGCCCCCAGAGCTGGAGCCACAGCAGCCCCCAGAGCAGGAGCCACAGCAGGAAGAGACCGGAGGAGGGCATGGCGCTGGGCACTGGGGTGGGCACTTTGGAGGGCACTTTGGTGGACATTTTGGGGTGCACTTGGGTGGACACTTGGGTGGAGGCTGGCACTGCTGCTGGTTTTGCTGGCAGGACATCTTGTTGGGATTTTCCAACCTGAAAGTAATGAAACTCTTTAGCTGTACAAACCTAAAGACATAATATTTTATACAATTAAATCTTATGTAATGTTTAAGTCTATTTAGTTTCCATGTAGCACAAGATTGGCAATAGTAATACAAAGAACCGGTCAATAGAAGGCAGCAAATCCCCCTGGGGGTCTAGCTATTCACATGCCTCTTGAGACTAGGGCATGAATAAAAATATATGGTTAAAGATTATATATAATGAAAAATTCATTTTTATGTCATTCAACAGATAGCTATCATTTTCTAAATGTCACAATCTTAAAGCATTCACACCTCAGGGAAGCATTCCTCTTCTAACAAGAAAAAATAAGTTCTTGGTAAAACTGAGACCCACGGTTTTGGCAAACCAAAGTCTGATTTTCAGTCATTTCAGTCGGAATGAGTCTTATTCCTGATCATTACAACACAACCATCCTCTTCATCCTCCCTTCCCATCCCTCTCTCCTGTTTCCAGTTCCCACTCACCCTGTTCACACACAGGAGCACAGGCTTGTCCCTGGGGAGCTGGAACAGATGCGGTGTTAGAGCCAGGTCTGTCTTTTATAGCCCCAGGCCTGACTCCAACATCAGCAGAGTGGCTATTGTGTCACCAGGAATTCCCGGATCATTCCTGACATACTCTGCCTCCCTGTCCCTTCCTCCAGGAATCCTGTGACCTCACCTATGGCCTTGGACTGGGGTTCAGTCTAAAGGGTATTATCTGGTCCCATGCCCCCAAGGGGCTGGGTTCCCCAAAGAGATACTGAGTTCCTAAGTGAGCCAGTGCATCGCCAAAGACTATAGGAGATGCTTCTGGGAAAACCAGGGATTCTTACCACACCTTTCCTGTGGATGTGTTCTATTCCAGTTTCTTCCCATCTACTTAACCCCTACTTCCATGGCCAGGCTGGAATCTCTGAGGCATAGAATCAAGGACTGTTTTCTTCCTGCTGCACACTGTTCCACACATCAACCCATATGAGTTTGACCCTTATTGCTGACACCATATCCTTGTCTGGTCCAAGGTCTCTGCTGACAAAAGCTGTGTACTGATATTGTTTGAACAATTGAATGTAGGTGAGGTATTTGGGGATGATAATGTGCAATGAATGTACCATGGTTGCCCCCTGCTTGATGTGTTTTCAATTTTTTTCTTTTTTCCTCTCTTTGAAATAAAATGGGTTTGAAAAAAAAAGATGACTAAATGGATCAAAGTAGTTTCTTCACATATGTTAATCAAAATGACTGAGATTGCTCTTGTGCATTTAGAAACCAAAATGTCTGATGCAATAGAGTGTAGCTTTTTTTATTAATGTGCAGTAGTCTCTTGAATTAGATGTCCTGCAAACAAATTTTAGCTCTGAGTTTATGAGCTGAGCAGCCCCAGAGACTTCATTACACATTATGAATCCACAACTCTATAACAGGTGTATTAGCAACTTCCTATCTGAAATGGGGTACCACTAGATGCTACTTAGAACATGAGGAGGGACAAAGAAGATGCCTAAACCATGTCATTTTTATAAGAAGGTATGTTACTTCTTGGCACATTGTCTAGTGAGTGAGTGTGGCACAGAGATGGTCCCTAACCCTATCCTCATAAATTCCACTTAGTACTACAAGGAGGCTAGTGTAAACTCTTTTAGGGATGTTCATTATGTTCAGAGGACTCTAAAAGAATAACTATTTCTAGTCAAGAGGGTGATGAGAATCAGTTTAATGAATTTTCTGAATGATTTATAAGAAATCTTGGATAATCTTGAATTGTACTTTTGCCTAATCGTCATTTCTTTCCTTCACTATGCACATATTTACTGAAGACATTCTGTTTGGAACAAATTTGGAATGCAGCTATTGAAAGAGTTGTGTCCCTTTCTCAAATGTTTAGCCATGTTGTAAGAATAAATGACTTGGAATATTTTTTCCAGCTAAGACTCGTCCTTTCTGCAATTTGTTTTACTTCTAATCTCATAGTCACTGGCCTTTGAGAGATCAGGTCAAAAATGAAATCACAATATCTATTGTACATTTTGGGTCTTGTTTACTCATTTAGTTTCTTAAACTAGTGAGACAACATGATTGATGATTACACATGTGGGTCTGATTTATTTCACTTATGAGTACAGTCTCGAGTTGCATCCATTTACCTTTAAAAGTCTCAAATTTATCCTTCTTTATAGCTGGGTAGTACTTCAGGGTATAAAAAGAAACACATCTTTTTTATCTGTTCCTCAATTGATGGGCATTTTGTTTGTTTCCAAGAAATAGCAATTACAAAGGGGAAAGGAAGGGAACAGGAAAAAATACACACACACACACGCACACACGTGCACACAAGATACTCAAGATAATTATATAGCTAGTTTCTCTTAGTTCATTGAAAAGAAAGCTTTAAGCTAATATTGTTTGGACACTATTCCATGCCTATGTCTTTTACCCTGAACAACTACTATGAAGATAACAACTCACAATGTACTAATTATTGTTTGTCTCCTACTAGGCTGTTTTGAAACTGTTTTATTGTTGTTTTTATTTTTTCTTTTTAAATTAAAATTTTTAAAAATGAAATCATTAGTAACTGAACCAAGCACTAATCAAAATTTCTTTCATATTCGCCTATCAGCTGCTCAGTGCACATCTGTCTAAACATTTAGTACATGGAGACAAATATCATGTGTGTTGAAAACTAGGATCTCACAGTCCAGACAACACTCTAAAGACCACTGTGAAATCCATTGTCACACAAGATGAGACTCGGGTCTTGAAAATTTCTGAGGCATTACTTCCAAGCAGGATGTTGGGACAGCGGATCCTCTGACATGGTGCAGGGAGAGCCCAGATTAGTTCCTCATTCTCAGTGACAAAGTAGTGACCACGGGGGAGGAGAATGAGCCAGGCTGTGCCCCTGTGAATGTGTCTGTGTGAAGCATCTGCATGAGCATGTGCTTACAAGGCCACACACAAGCAATGGAGTGTGGATGCAGTTTGGATAGAATATGGCAGAGCTTATGAATACCTCGTTGCAGGAATCCAGAGTGAAGGGAAAAATCCAGTCTCTGTCCAGGAAAAGTACCCCTTAGTAACCTGTGTTCCCATGTGATTAGCCACCATTGTGGGTGAGGCCCATGGTCTTTGACACCCAGTGCAAGAATTGAACTTCTCTTGCCTTTATATTCACAGTCATTTCACCAGGACACATCATTCTGAAAGACTCCTACTCTAAGTTCTTTCCTGGAGAGCCAACAGTAACCCGTGAAATTTTGATTGCATGTGTGAATGGGCAGATAAAAGAGGTCTAGAAGAATGTTTTGGGAGTTGTTGGAAGTACTCCCTTGAAACAACCTCCCAATTGCCAAGAAAGTCACTGACTTGCAGGTGAATCCTATCAAATGTGTCCCGATTGTGCCAAATATTGGTGTGAGATCACACTAATTGTACTACAAAACTGACTCACTTCCAAAACATGCTCTCTCTTAATGTGGAATTATTACCAATGGCAATCATCACACACTTCTGCCTTCTGCAGTACATAAGTCAGGTTAGAATTTTTTACTGTAATATGCATTGCTTATCTCCTTTCAACTTTTTCTCCCCACTGCAGACAGATATTCTCATTTCTGAGCTGCCAGCTAAGAAAGAGCACCTGCAATGCAGGAAATGACTTACAGTTTCCTAGGACTACATGGCCGAATAGCATCCTGGGTCACTAAACCCATACCACAAAGACTAGGACCTTCCTAGGGTCAGATATTAGTTCGGTTACAGAAATATCATGTGAACTGGAACTCTCTTAATGTTCAAAGAGAGAAGGAGATGATAACATGAGGAGTAATCATATATGCATTCAAAATGTGTACGTATCACAGCTGTTCACTCCCTCAGGCCCCAGGATGACACCTGGAGCCTGCCCCTATGCCTGCTATAAAAGACATAACTGATCCAGTTTCAGTCCCATGTCTGCTTACTTTACAGGACTTGGTATTTTACTTGTCAGTCTTAATTTTAAATTCATCCATGTAAGCCAAGGGAAGGAATGTGAGCAGAACTGAAACAGGATAGAGAGAGCCTTACTGAGTGAAGGGTTTATAAGAATGTCATGGTACTCAGAAAGAGAGAATACCACAAGAAAAGAATGGTGCTTTTGTAGTGTGCTGTGTTGGAACTAGTACAGCAAAAATGTGCGTGTGTGGCAAGAAAATAAAAACCACTGCTCTGAGACACACTAGTTGAGAAGAAAGCACCTTCAGCACTGAGTTTCACTTACAGTGCGAAGGAGAGGCTGCTCCAGACGTGCTCTGGACAACTGGTTAGGAATAGAGATGCTGTGATCAAATTATATAGGTTTGAACCTGGAGAATGGAGACTGGCTACGCAGTTGGAGACAAGTTTATCTTCAGTGAAGTGTGGATTATAACTGTAAATGTCCTAGAGCAGCATGATATAAATTACACGAAACAGGAGAAAAGTGTATGTCATGCATTAAGTACTTGAGATTAAAATTATACAATAATGCGAGTTGCATAATAATGTAGCTCTGAATTAGGTGTTAAGACAGAGATAGTGTGAATGCCATGGGGTAGAGTTGAAGGTTTACCTAGAACTTTTTTCTTGTTCAAATTCAAATAGCAACACAAAGCAGAAGTGTATACTGCTTATTCATTTATTTATTTATTCTGGTACTGGGTATTTATTTACTTATTTTGCAATCAAAATCAGGACCTTGCACTTGCCAGGCAGGTGCTGTGCCACTGAGCTAAATCCCCAGCCCTATAATGCTTTTTAAAACTTTCGTGCTGGCCCATTATGATAAGCAGAGGAAGAGTTGTTCACAAAAAACACAATATTTGTATCCCAAGTTTATAAGTGTGTCCTATTACTTAATTAATTTTCAATCTGAAGCAATTACTTTTTTTCTTTTTCTTTTTTTTTTTTTTTTTCCGGCACTGGGGATTGAACTCACAACCTCGTGCTTGCCAGGGCAGGCGCTTAAGCCGCTGAGCCAAACTCTCCAGCCCTGGTTTTTTTGAGGCAGGGTCGCACTATGTAGCTCAGGCCGGCCTTGCGCTCGCGTTGTAGCCCAAGCCGGACTCGAACTCACAACGCTCCACCTACCTCAGCCTCCCGAGTGCTGGGATGAAGCAATTACTTTTGAGATATCCAGTCAATACACTCAGTAATAACCAAGCTTCTTCCAAGGGCCTCCCACTAATTCTGAATGCATGGAGTGCTTGCATTCAGGCTGCAAACTACTTAGCCTGTTCTGCGAGCAGCTTCCCTCAGTTCCACCGAGCCAAAGCATGTTACTGCAGGCTGTGGGGTCTGGCAGCTGTCACATTTCTGAGGGTCACTCTCGGCCTAACCACAACACTAAGAACTTTGCCTAACCTGAAATTTTCTTTGCAAACTACCTGGGCTGACCCTTTTGGAATTTTCTGATCAGTGTGATGCTCAAAGTGCTCTTTGTGATTCTGGCCCAAGTGACAAAAAGCTACGATTTCATACTCTATTCTGGCTTCTGTTGTTTGCTACTCAACTGAGTAAGATTTCTAATAATGCAATTCACAGGAATCCTTCATTATTCTGTTACCTTTCCACATGCTTGCGTTTCTCCCAAACATAGATGCCACACCCAGGGAATCCTGACCACTTCCCACTCATCCATCTGGGTGTTGGATAAACGGAGAACCTGAGTCTCTCCTGAGCCCACATCTGTCTTTTATCAGAGGCTTTTGGAGAACCATCATCCTAAAACTCCTTATGCCCTTTGCCCAGAAGCAGATTCCTCCACAGCCCTGTTTGGCACACTGCCTGAGATTCTGCTTGGCCACTTGTGTCTGGTGATGACTTCCAGTGAATCCACATCTCCCACCTATCACACCCTCTATCCTATTGGAAGTACTGATTTCTCTCCTGTCTCATAAGCTTATGGGAATGCCCTACTCAACCTCACAGGAATCCCGCGAGTGCAACTAATGGACATCATTGACTGCCTTTTGGTATTTTGAGAATCTCTTTTCCATCCATTTGCCATTAGACTACACTCAAAGGATCCTTTGTGGTGCATTACATTTCTTGATTTGCATATGCTGAGTCATCCTGGCAACTCTGGTATGAAACCTACTTGGTTATGACATATGCTCTTTTGGATGACATGCTGCATTCTATTTGCTAATATCTTGTCTAGCATTTTTGCCTTCCTATTCCTTAAGGACATAGGGCTATAGTTTTCCTTTTTGGTTGGGTCTCTGTCTAGTTTCAGGATCAGATATACTGGCATCTACAAAGTGCATCTCTTTCAATTTCATAGAAGATTTGGAAGAGTATTGTTGATATAACTAATATCTACAAAATTTTTGTAGAATTCAGCAGCAAATCAAACAGGTCCTGGAATTTTTAGCTGGACTTTCACTAGGTTAGTTTTGTAAAATCTTTTTTTAATTTTAGTTTTATTACTGCTTCAATTTCACTGCTTACTGTTGGGTTATTCAGAATTTTTCTATCTTATTGTCTAAGCTTTTCTAATTTATATGACTATAAAGATCTTTCCATTTTTTTTCAAGTTTTTTCCATTTGATGGAATGTAATTTTTCATCCAAGTTACTGTGCTCTGAATTTAGTAGAGTCTGGGTTTGCCTTTCTTTGTTTCTAACTGCATTAATGTGAGTCTTTTCTCTCTTTCTCTTGGTAAGTTTGGATAACAGTTTATTCTTTCAAAGAACCAGCTCTTCCAAAGAGATCTTACCTTGGTGATCTCACAGACCTTAGTCTGCTGGGTCTCAAAAATATCATTTCTAATATTAAGATATCTATCAGTGAGAAAAAAGTGACAGCATACTTCACAGCTCTCTGGGTGACTCTAAAGTGTGGCCAGTACATGAAACTGCCAGAGTGGTCAGACAAGAAGCATTTACTGCCAGCAGCATTGTTCTGGGGTAGCTCCCTAGAACACACAAAACTAAACAGAAAATTTGAAGGATGCATAGGAGTCTAAATTTATGTTCTCATGCTGAACTTGTATCTAGCGTATATGACTATTTATTTCTGATACTTTAAAAATGTCACAATTACTCTAATCTAAGGAAAAAGAAAGTTAAAATATTAAATCCTCTTGTTTTAAATTGTTATTTCGCTCAAGTACAGTGGGTGATTTATTTTGACTCACTCATTGATCATTGATAAAAATGATGCATGAAATTAAGCTAACTACTAAAGAAAATATAGAAGTAATTTGAAAATATTTTGTATATTTTTCCAGGTACTGCTCCAGGTGCAGCAGAGGGAAATCACCAGCAAAACCAGAATGTTCACTCGGGAGGCTGAGGTAGGCGGAGCGCTGTGAGTTCGAGGCCGGCTTGGGCTACAACGCGAGCGCAAGGCCGGCCTGAGCTACATAGTGCGACCCTGCCTCAAAAAACCAGGGCTGGGAGTTTGGCCCAGTGCCTTAAGCGCCTGTCCTGGCAGGCGGGAGGTTGTGAGTTCAATCCCCGGTGCCGCAAAAAAAAAAAAAAAAAAAAAAAAAAACCAGGATGTTGCAGGGTTTCAGGCAGTCAGTCACCTGTGTCAGAAGGAGGAGGGACACTTAAGCTTGGGCAAGAACCAGCTGCCCAGGGTGATTTCTGTAGAGGATTTTGTCGGAATCTGCATACTATGTGGAGTTGACACTGTGAATAGAAGAAACATGGGCTTGAGTATGAGATGTACAACTCTGAATGCCTACTATCAGCAGTGGAAAGCCTTTGTTCTTTCTGAATATGCAAGAGACAGTGAGTGGGGTGGCAGGACCAGCCTGGAAACTGTATTCAATTCCCAGCCTTGCCTTAAACTCTCAGATTCTGCTTCTCCTTCTCTCCCTGAGAAACTGATCAGACTTCTGATCCTGCCCACTTCTGGATGATGTGTGGACACAAGATAAAGGCACAGACACAAACATTCCTTAGTCCCCATGAGAACTAAAGCAGGTTTTCTACTGTCTTGAAGGAGCTCCCATAGCACCCCAGACTTTCTAGAAGCAGGGCTGAGGCCTCTCCTGCCTCACTGCCCTGCAACTTGCACCTGCCTCAGCACACATGAGAGCACATGTAGAGGCACTGAGTGTGACTCTCCTAAATGTTTCTGTAGGAATCACCCATGACTCACTTCCAGATGTAAATGAGGGGCACCCAAGACAGCCTATGTCAGTATTTCCACGCACATACCAAACTAGTCGTGTTTTCCTAAACTGTCACTCTATAGCAATAGGAATTTTTGAGTGTGTCCTCCCCATCAAGTGGTGTGTAGATAAAGAAGATGTGGTTCTTTTATACAATGGAGTGCTACTCTGTTGTAAAGAAGGATAAATTTGAGATATTTCTAGGAAAACGGAGGCCCCTTGGGTCCATGTTCCTAACTAAAATATATCAGACACACATGTGTAAATACTGCATTGTTTTCTGATGTGAGAAACCAAAAGTGTAAATAAGGATCAAAATGTACAATAGGTATTGTGAAATAGGAAGAAAATGTTCAAATGCAGAGGAGAGCGAAGAAGAGATGAGGTAAAAGGAAAGAAGAGAAAAGTAAAAAACAAATGGGAAAAGAAGGAAAACATGGAAAGAATGTCTCTGTAAATGAGGAGGGGAGAATAGGTTAAAGGGAATGTTGGGGAATGGGAATAAAACAAGTTATATCATGTGCAGCTACATATTCTCTATGATGAATGTGATTATTATGCGTAGCTGCAATTTACCAATACAATCAGATTAACAAAAAGGGCCTAAGCAAAGGAAATGACAGGGTGTAAGTGTGATTTAAAATGGAAGCCAGAAGAGCATCTCAAGCCAGGTGGTCAACTGGGCTCCCTTCTCAGCAGCAGTGAGGCTGAGGGGATCTGAGCTTCTTCAACAAGGGGTCTGTCCTAAGACACAATTCTCACTATCATCGCCCTGCAGATACCTCTCAGTCAGAATCTAAAGCACATCAGTTCTCAGTTTCATTGCTATATTCCCTGCTTCCACCCTCCTCCCTGCACATATCGGGACAATTCTGCACCTCCTAACTGAGAATGGAGGAGAACTAAAAAGATAAACAATGAAGAAGGACATGTCCATCCCACCTAAGAGGCTTGTCGAACTTGTGTTCTTTTAAATTTCAAAGCTAGACCTCGGTGTCTTGGTGGATAATTATCTCCATCATCCATCACTGATGTGCCCATTATAGGGGCCAGGAAGCAGCACAGGATCCAGGAAAGTGGCTCAAACACAGAGAAGACAGTTTATGTTCCGTCACCTTCTGATCTTAAGCAGAATCACCCTCCCTAGAAATTCAGTGAGATTTTGCAGAAGGAAAGGAATCAACCTGCATTTCAAACATTTCTCCAAGAGTTGATCCCAAAAAGCAGGAAAAATTTGTAAAATGAAGGTACATTCATACTAAACTCACAAATTCACTAAGATGTGCTTCCCAACCTGTCGCAACTTCTGGAATACATAGAGTGTAATAGGACCTCACCAAGCAGAAATGCAAAATTGCCGTGGCCACTGGTAAAGCTCTTGGAGTTCCAAGCTCCCTGCAGTTGCAAGAATCAACGAGCACCACAAAGTAACCTTTGGATAATCTATCCCTGATTCTATGTCTTTGCATCATAAATGGGCTCCCTGGGAGTCTCTGACCTTTGCAAGACTTTGGAAAACACTAAAAAGATTGAATGATCTACACATGTTCAGAGTAGAAAATTGGACTTTTATTGCAATATGGAATAAGGTGGAAAAGAAGACTTAGATCCGAGCTGAGCCCTCAGGTTGCACAATCAAATACACGTTTCTTCACAGGAACCTCCGGCGTCTTCGTTATCCTGTTCTATCCATGATTTAGGTGAGAGACAGTGGAATGAGGAAAGCATCAGGAGGTAGTGGGTTCTGGATCATTGGTTTCCCAGTAGCTCCTCCTGGCTCAGCTCAGCAGCAGCCCCCAGAGCCAGAGCAGCAGCCAGAGGCCCCACTGGGCTCACACTCACAGCAGTCAGGAGCCTGGTGCCTGCGGCGGTGGTGGAAGAGACGGGGCCTGTGGTGGCTCAGGCAGCAGCCACCACCCCCAGCGCTGCAGCAGCCCCCAGAGCTGGAGCCACAGCAGGAAGAGACCGGAGGAGGGCATGGCGCTGGGCACTGGGGTGGGCACTTTGGAGGGCACTTTGGTGGGCATTTTGGGGTGCACTTGGGTGGACACTTGGGAGGGGGCTGGCATTGCTGCTGGTTTTGCTGGCAGGACATCTTAGAAGAGTTCAGTGAGTCCAACTAAAGGTAAGCAAAGAAATTATTTAAATATTGAATATTAAGGGTCATACTTTTCATATGTACATGAAGACTAATACTAGAGAATGCAGTGATTTCAATAAACTCAAGCCACCTGAAATTTTCCCATAGTGATACTGCATGGAGATAAATATCAATCAAAGGTGCTTATTATTCTGTCTCAGGGTGAGCTGGAATTGCTCTGTCCTCACAGACCTGTATAAATATTCTCAACCCCTTCAAGGGCTTTTTCTGTTACTCCCACCAGCTAGACCTTATGGGACACATTCAGGGGCCACTGGAATGTTTCAAAATCACCACAAAAACAAATCAAAACCAAATAACTGGTTAAATTGTATGGCAATTGCTATTTTGTCAACATCTGCATTTTTACTATTTTCAAGTTAGCAGTGTGAATTCCCCAAACAGAGTTGGTAAAGTTGCACACAGCTAGCGACCTAAGCTTGTATGTGTTAGTGCTCGGCATGTCAGTGATTCAAGAGATTCACAGCCAATGGAGTCTTCCTCCTCTCTGCATGGCAGTAATTCTGTAACTCTTTTTGCTCAGATTCCCTTCTCCTTCCTGTTCCCACTGTTAAGCTGTTGACCCCACCTGCCATCTTCTCCCTGTCCTGCTCAGACCCATTCTGGTCTCCCAGGCTCCTACTCACCTGGACACACACAGGAGCACTGACAGATTCTGAAAATGCTGGAGCTGATGAGGTTCTGGAGACCAGCTGACCTTTTATAGAGCCATACTTGTCATTGGAATGGGCAGAAGGAGGCTCTTGCCCAACCAGACTTGTGCTTGGTCATTCCTGTCATTCCTCTGCTGCTTTGGCCCTACATCACAGGAGGCCTTGGGAGGTCCCATTACTTCCCCTTGGGATGGGGTATAGGAGGATATTAGGGAAACACAACTTCCCACAGGACGGAGCCCTGAAGTTTTTGATACATTCTTTCCTAAGCATACACAATGGACCCGTGCCAGGATGAGGCTCTGGTCCCAGCAGCTCCTTTTCCATGTGGCTTCTGAGCATCCTGGACTCTGAGCCACAGTTTCTCCTGGTCCTGGAAGTACTCCATCATGACTCCCTGACATCCTGACAGGTTTCTATGCCATGCTCTGTGGTGCATCTGCCAGCTCATGCACCCTCCTTATCCTTGAATCACGAGTGGTGTCCATCTAAGCATCCCCCAACCCTAGACTGTACATTCAGCCCTTTAGTTTGACCTTCGAATCTCTGCTGCCCCTTAGACTCGGTAGGAAATGTGGATTCAGAGGATTAAATATGTGTTTATTCTGCTGTTTTTGACAAGGAGAATGATTGAGAAAAAACAATTCCATGTAAAATCTAAGTACTTCCTTTGTAAGGATTATTTAACTGTGTTGAATCTGTGACTGCAATCAGAGAACTTGCAATTTACCAACTAGACAATTTTTGAAACTTTCTGGACCAATAGAAGTAATACTTTTCATTCATAGTATGTGTCTCCCAGAATTATTTTGTGCACTAAGAGAGGCATGACTCATCACAGTGGCCTGCACTTGAGAGACTCATTATAAACCTGTGTTTGGAGGAGAGAGTAATACTGTGCACTCAGTACCCCCCACCCAAGGTTTTATGCAGAATTGACTATGAATACAAGAACCATATTATCAAAGAATTCAGCTTATCCAGAGACATAGATTTTTTTTATTTTAAAAAGAATAAAACAAAAGCAGAAGAGAACAAAGCAGATCAGACAAAACAATCAACACAGGATTTCAAAACAACACATCAGGAAATCAACAGTGGCTACCATAATGTCTCTTGTTTTCCTTGAAATAGTCATCCATATCTTCACACACAATTAATTCAAACAAAACAAAATAGTATAAAACTGATAAAAACAAAAGAATGAAAACATTACAGGCCTTCAAAACCAGACAATAGGAAAATCAACAATGGTTACAGTAATGTCTCTTGTTCTTTTCAAAATAGCTGTCCATACTTTCACACATATTGAAGTGAAATAATACAAACAACTAAAACCAATCAAAACCAAAGAATAAAAACACTACTGGACTTCATGACAAGATGATAGGAAATCAGCAATGGCTACCGTAATGTCTCATTTTCTTCAAAGTAGCTGTTGATACCATCACACGTAATAAAATCAAGTTTTGTAAACTCTTTAGAAGTTCTAGGCATGCATAAGCCTATACATTTACATCTATGCTTTCTGTGTTACAGGGAAAAACAAAACAAAGCAGCATATTTTAAGGAAAACAAGAAAAAGAAGAGGCTAATAAATAACAATACCAAAGAGCCTGAAACAATAACAATATAGACTTGCAAAACAAGGTGGTAGGAACACAACTAAGCATGCTATTTTGCATAGTTATCTTCAAAAGAGTTACTCAGATTACCATATAAAACATGCAAAATTGATTTAATCCTATGAATGTTAACTGTCTTGTTCCAAGAACTAATAGAATTAGTAATACATTCATCTTAGCTATCTTAAGTGTATATGTACAAATTTATACCTTTTTTCTTTTCTCTTCCTTCTTTTCTCCTTTTCCCTATCTGAGTTATTTTTCCCCTTTGGGCAGTTTGTTACCCTTTAACAGTATTTATTGAAGATTTTGTATCTTATTTACTCTTTCAGCTTCTTACACTAGGGAGATAATACAGTATTTACACATGTAAGTTTGATTTATTTCACTTATGAGTATAGTCTCAAGTCTCATCCATTTACTTATAAAAGACTCTATGTGATCCTTCTTTATAGCTGAGTAGTACTCCATTGTATAAAAATACCACATCTTTTTTATCCATTCCTCAGCTGATGGGCATTTAGGTTGTTTCCAAGATTTGGCTATTACAAATTGTGCTGCTATAAACATGGGTGCATATATATCACTGTGGTATGATGTTTTCAGTTCTTCTGGGAATATGCCCATAATGGAATAGCTGGGTCAACTGATACTTCCAATCTCAGCTTTTTGAGGAACCTGCAGACTGATTTCCACAGTGGTTGCCCCAGTCTACACTTCCAACAGTGCAGAAGAGTTCCTTTCCCCCCACAGCCTCTCCAGCATTTGTTATTGGTGGTTTTCTTGATCTTGGCCATCCTTTCTGCAGTGAGATGGAATCTCAATATGAGACATAGATATTTTGAAAGATTCTTCATCTTATGTATAAATTATCCTTTTGGATTCTTGAAAGGGCCAGTTTGCTTCCTGCCAAGAAGGAAATGATCATTGTGGGCCCTTTATTCAGGATTCCAATTCTGCCCCACACTGGATAGACTAATCTATTATTTTGTCCATTCAAGTTAAACAGGTATATTGAAAACAAACTTTGAAAATTTTATAATAATTGAAGTTATCCAGTTGCAAAAGCTTGCATATAGTATTATTCTTGGTAGAGAAAATGTTTAGAATTGGAAAATCTATACAAAGAATAGGGGTGGCTGCTTTGCAAGTGTTTGAGAGCACCTGGATTGTGCCTGTCATTGGTGCAGGATTCCTTCCTGGAGTGATGAAAATGTTCTAAAATTGTGGAATGGAGAGGGGACGATGCACAGGTCTGTGAATATATTGAAAAAGCACTGAAGTTTTACTTTCAGCAGAGCAACTGTTTAATTTATGAATTTTATCTCAGTATGTGTTAGAAATAAAGTGAGTTGAGAAAAGGGATATTAATATCTCTGAATAAAACAGAAGGCCAAGCCCTGCACTGTATTATCTAAAGCCCACTTAATGTGAGCAGAGGTCATGCATGTACAGTATAGGCTTCCACTGTCCACTTGAAATGAGTCTATCTTCCTACTTATGCAATCCTAGTTTCAGATCTGCTTCTGATCTCTGAGACTTTTTAATTCAATAATTCAAAAAATAATCCAAGAAAGCACTCTTGGAAATCTTACCACATTCTCAGAGCATGCTTATCCAACATAGGGTTATAGAAGTGGATAATAAATGGCCCATGAGCTATAAGACTCCAGAATTTGTGGCCTTTGAAGATGACTGCAGAAAAAACATGGACATGATAGGAATAACATTTGAGGTCTTTACCTCCTGAGTCACTATTTCCCAATGAAACTGCAGTGCATTGGTTCATTCTACTAACTTCAGCATAGTATAATTTTTTTAAACATGATATCGTTTTGAACTTCTCATTCTCTTTGAAGAAGATGCTTGCAATAATGGGCAAAGTGGAGAAGTGAGGGAGGCAAAGCACTGTGCGTGTGGGCGTGCATGCATACGTGTGTATGCATGTGCATGTATTGTGCTGTTTGCCAGTAACATATGAAAGTGGATGAATAGTAGACACATATGTGAGAGTTTGAACTGAGGGTTTGAATAAGAGATGGAAATAAGACTGGGATAAACAGCTCTTTACCATTCCCCATGGCGTTCGTTTCCGTCTGATAAAATCCTGGGAATTGGCTCACAAGTTAGGGAAGAAACAGCTGCCCATGCTTATTCCTGATCCTATCTCTACACACCTTATGCCATCCTTGTGATCCCTCTGAGCACCAGGATGCATCATTTCATTGGTCATTACTATGGCTTCAATGTGTTCCTCAAACTTTCAAGTGTTGGGAACTGAATCCCCAAATTAAAATGTTGATGGCGTATGGGGGTGGGGCCTTTGGGAGGCAATTATGATTGGATGAGATCATGAGGTCTTATGATGGGAATGACACCTTCACAAGAAGAGGAAGAGATGCATCAATTGGCACACTCCCATTCTCTTGCCACGGGTTGTCATGTGCCATGTTGTCACACAGCAAAAGATCTCAGCAGACTATGAGTACCACTGACCACTCCTCTCAGGTACCCAAAGACCAAGGGCTCCCCAGCCTTGTGCTTCTTCTTTGTCTCTCTTGCCATCTTGGTATTACAGCCCTGTTGTGACTCAAGGGATAGAAGATAGAAGTTTCTATTTTCTCAGTGTTTTCCATTTATCTGTCCAGAAATTTTCTGTAGGTGAAACAAAACAATTAATTCTTGTATTCATAGTGTCCTCTCACTGTCAACTTCTCTCAGGAGTCTTGGGTCATATATCTAATGATATCGCTTTGTTTCTTAGCCTCTATAGTGGATACAATTCATTAGCTAACTTGACTGAACTATAACACACAGGTTTTAGGTCAAGCACTAGTCTGAATACTGCTGTGTAGGTATTTTTTAAATATGTGAATAGAATTTGAATCTTTGGACTTTGAGTAAAGCAGACTATTTTCCATAATGGAATAGGTCTCATCTAATCAGGTAAAGACCTTTAAAGACTATGGTTTCTCAGAGAAGTAGGAACTCTACTCAAGACTACCATATAGAAACTGTACCTATGTTTCCACATTGCCACCTGCAGAATTCAGAATCAAGACTCTCCCATCAAACATTTCTGAATTTCTAGCTTGCACTCTGGCCTACACAATTCAGATTTGCCAGTCCCTCGATGTGTGAGCCAGTTGCCCAAAGTGAATACCTGTGTGTGTTGTGTATTTGTGCTGCTTGTTTTTTGTAGTAAATTAACTAATTCCTTCCTATCTTCCTTCAAGGAACAGATTAGGTGGAATGGAGTTGTGCTTTTGGATCATGGGCTATAATTCATATATTCAAATGGTGAAATTCAAATTTTTGAAATAGCAGAAAATAAAATTATAAAACTAATGTTTATTTCTCACTCCTTTTATGCCAGGTATTATTCTAGTGGCTTTATAAACTACTATCTCATTTTCTCATTTAATCTTCATAAGGATCCTGTGGTGTAGGCTCATATTCCCATATAAGAGAAAGGAAAGGTTGCTAAGGTCTCTGAGTATGTCTGCCACAGGTAGCTGCATTACTTTCAACCTATATAGACCACCTTTCTGATCTAGACTATCAATTCTTTTGTTTGGTTGATTTTCCAGGCCACTGATAACAACGCTTCCTAAATGATTCTCTTATACCAAGTCTTGGGTAACCTTACTGTCTGCTGGACTTCCACTTTATGCAATATCTGTACACTTCTCAACGAAGACAAAGATGGAACCAATTAGTCATCCATTATGGCACAGCCAGCACTATCTGTAGGTTAGCATGGAACTTCTCTACCTTTAAAATTATCTTTTTTGTTTTTTCTAATGTTGCTGCAAATTAAACCCATGACCTTCACACTGAGCTATATCCCTAGTTATTTTATTTTTTTTTAACTTTTCATTTTTTTAGACACAAAGTCTCAACAAGTCACTATGTTTCCCAGGCTGGGCTTGACCTTGCAATCCTACCTCAGACTCACAGAGTCCTGGGATTATAGACCTACATACCACAACTGGCTAAAACAATCTTAATTAAATATTACTACAAGCATGCTATAAAATTCTCACCTCCTATGTGCATTTGGAGTCACTGTTTATATCTTTTGATCAATGGAATTACATGTTTCAGATGACTAAGTCAGCTCTAATGAAACACTGTCAAGTACTGCATGCCCACTCTTCGGGATTCCTTTAACCAAAGTAATGTATTGGTAGAGATTATGTTCTGAGAAAATCAGATAAAGAGTAAGCGTGTCTTCTGAGAATACATGAGAGAGGGATGTTATGATTTAGATCTAAAATGTCTTACAAAGGTCTCACTTGTTTAGAAGGTTCATAGTTTATATATCTAGCAACAGTGAATAAGGGATCATTTTCCCTACATCCTTGCCAGTATTTGTTGTTTTTTGTGTTCTTGATAGTGGACTCTCTGACTGGATGGAATTTCAGTGTTGTTTTCATATGCATCACAAAAGGCCAATACTTAAAGGAAGAAAATGTCCACCACTGTAGTCTTTAGGGAAATGATCTCTTTGCCCGCTAGCCTGTAATGAGGTAGCATGTTATGATAGGGGTCAAATGATAGATCACCTGTCACATCATGGCTGGGAGGCAAAAAAGAGATAGAAGAAGTATCCCAGGTCTCAAAGTCTGCTTTGAGTGTTCATGTCCAATGACTTAATACCTTACACTAGGTTTAAGGTGTCTCTTAAAGTTTCACCACTTTCCAATAGCAACAAACTTGGTGTTTAGCACATAGGCATTCAGGGAAATATAAGAACCAGACTATAGCATGGAAGATTTGTCAAATATAAAAAGTAGCATCAAAATTCAGCAAGATAAAGTTTTGCTGTTAACAGGCTTGAGGTGTATCTCAAATGCAGAATACTTAGTTACCATGCATGAGGACTAAATTCCCTCCCAAACACCAGAAAAACAGACTTACAATCAATCAGGTTTACTCTACCTGGAAGGAAGTTTCTGAACCTACATTGTGATCAAATAACACATTATTACTTATACCTCCTTCCCATCTATTATGGTTTAGATCTGGGATGTCCCCCAAAAGCCTCATGTGTTTGGAAGGTGATTGGACTATAATTACTTTGCTGGAAGTGCTTACTGTGTTGGTAGGAGGCGAAGCTGGTGGGGGACAGGTTTTTGAAGGCAGGACCTGGAAAGGTGTCTCTTCCCCCAGCTCTATCCTTAGAGGTCTGATTCCTGGGAGCCATACTGTGAGTAACTTTCCCCCACATCAGTAAACGTGTTTCCTGTTTTGGAGTCAGCTGACCATGCCCTAGTACCCCTAAAACCCATAAGCCAAAATAACTCTCTTCCCCCTTAAAGTATATGTGTTGGTTGTCTCAGTGATAGTAAAGACACACCGTGTGATTTTCAATACATATGCTCTCTTGCCTAAACAAGCACTGTTAAGTACATTTTACTCAATTTCTTTATCGTTCTGGTAATGTTTTGTACTTATTGTCTCTTATAAATAAGGGGTCTAGGGAAACTGCCCAGTTATCCATCACTTAGTCAACCCCTGCCCTTTCCTAAGGAGTCCCACCAGAGAAGAGCTTACAGAGGGTCCTGGGCTATGCAAGATTGAGACCCTAACCAGGGCACCTTCTGAATAGTGGAAATATTTTATATTTTAATTTAATTCATTCAGTTTTTAATTTATTTTTATTTTTATTTTTTTGGTACTGGGGATCAAACTCACAACCTCACACTTGCCAGGCAGGTACTGTACCACTGAGCTGTGTCTCAGGCCCAGATACTTTAGTTTTGTAAAGGTAAAGGAAAAGCAGCAGAAAGTTCTACACAGGGCAATGACTGTGTTGACCTCCAGGTGGTTTAGGACAGGAAGTGAAAGTACAGGAAGCAGAGTGTCCCCAGGGCCAAGGCAGCAGCAGCTCCCATAGCCATGTCAGCAGCCAGAGTCCCCCGAGATCTCACACTCACAGCTGTCGGGGTCTGCTGCCTGTGTCTATGGGACCTGTGGTGCTTGTGGTGGCTCAGGTAGCAACTGATGTTCCCAGAGCTTCAGGAGCTCCTGAGCTGATGCCACAGCAGGAAGAGACTGAGTATGGTGCTGGGTACTGGCATGGGCACTTTAGGGGCATTTTGGGAAATACTTGTCAGGCCATTTAGAAGGGGCCTCCTGCTGCTGGGGTTTTACTGGCAGGACATTTGGAATGGTATTCAATCAACCTGGAAGGAAATGATGCTATGGTGTAGATAGGTTTACATCAAGTGTCATGTTCTACCTCTTTTTGACTTGATCATCTGTGTGATGGTAAGTATATTGACAGTGCACGAACAAGCATCTGGAGCAAACAATATTATCTTTTACTTAAGCCTACAAAGATGATGTAGATGTGGATGTAGATGTAGACGTTGATGGAGACAGAGATGGAATTGTAGAAAACAATATATTTCTCTACTTTTTAAAGGGAAGCAGATAATTCTGTCTTCCCACTACTGCATGCAGTATTTAAATCTCTCTAAAGTGCCACAGTTTTAATACAACTATAAACCCCGAGAATAGATAAGCTTCACACGTGTGTCATTTAGGCCAGGAGTTACAGGATTGGAAAAGTGCCAGTAACTTGTTAAGTAACATTATAACATTTTCCTCTTTCTGGATGTTATTGCAGCTGATTTTGGAAGAAATCAAACACACAACCCTCCTTCCTCAGCCTCCCTTCAAATCCCTACATCCTGATCTCCTGGCTTCCCAGGCTCCCATTCACCCTGGTCACCCTACACAGGAGTGCAGACATCCTGGGGAGCAGGAACCGATGAGGTGCTTGAGTCGGGTCTGCCTTTGTCTTGTCTCTGGCATGGACAGGTGGTGGATTTTGCAAAACAAGGTACATGCTGGGTCATTCCTGAGGTTTGCTTGCCTCCCATGAGGCCATGGGGTCTCATGGACCCAGGGTCTAGAAGGGTTTCATCAGTCACAACCTGCTAGAAGTTGGAGCCCAAAAGTGTTGAGTGGAGACGCACATGGAACCAAGTCCAGGGCAAAGGCTCACCATACCTTGGAAAAAACTTCTGGTCTGTTTTTCTCTGTGTTTATGTGTCATAAGTGATATATTGATAGATATTCTATTCTACTTCCAACC
Organism: Dasyprocta punctata; assembly: GCA_004363535.1. Classification (NCBI taxonomy): domain Eukaryota; kingdom Metazoa; phylum Chordata; class Mammalia; order Rodentia; family Dasyproctidae; genus Dasyprocta; species Dasyprocta punctata. The sequence goes on from RJWM01010891.1 coordinate 48,264, forward strand.
CGACCTCCAGTTTTTTCTTTGATTCTGCTTTTGGTACTAGCTATTCCCAGGCTCATTGCTCAGGAGTTTTGAATTGGGAGGATTCTTCTCCATGCCTGTTATCTTTCCTAAGATCTGCTCTTTGGACAGCCTCCAAGAAAATAAGAAAAACCCGTCTTGTCCCCCTTGGGTTCTAGTCTACTCCTTGGGACATGCTGCTTGTTGGTTGCATGCACAAATAATAATGAATGCCAGGTGGCAACTTCAGAAGTTTGTCCTTCAGAAGGCAACTGAAACCTTCTGCACTAATATAGAGTCTCCTGTGTCTCAGTAGCAAGATCACTGAAAGTCTTGCTAGAACCTCAGTTTGTACCCCTTCCAAAAATTTTTCTCTCACCACCCATGATCATTTGCCTGAGCACAGCTACCCTGGTACAATCCTTAATCTATCTGCTTTCTTTATCCATACAAACAGACATCAAGTTTAGTACATTCTTTTTAAAGTTTCATAATCTTTTCTGTCCTCTCTTTCCCTTATGTGCCATCTTAGCCCTCACTACATTAAGGCCCCAAGGAGTGTGTCACTATCCATCTCCTGAGAAGAAACCACCATGCTCTGACCTGGGGCCTTCCAGCCTCAGTCTGGTGCCTAGCTTTCTGGGAATCTCAGACTCTGAGCAGGGAAAGGCTGTCACTTGTTGAAAGTCTGCCTCTTGTGGACACTAATAAGAATTCTAGGGGTGCTCTGATGACTTTCAGGAATAGCATCAGGGGCCCCTGTTTGTGTAAGAGCTGTTCCAAACCCTCACAAGAATGGGGCTTGCCACCAAGCCCAGGCTGGGATTCCCTGTAAAAGGGATCCCTGAATACCTCATCCTCCAGAGAGCTCTGGAGCCTGAACTAACTGTAAGTCTGGCCCTGAACAATGAGTCTGTGCAGCCCATGGGATGCTCTGAGTTCTACGGAAAAGAAGGACCTGGAGAGGATCCCAAATTATGATGAGATAAAGGAACAAAAACAAGGTATAAAGGAGAATGTCAGGAGTGGGAGGACTGAGGGAAGTTACAGGCAGTATAGGAACCACCTGGGAATCACATTGTCACGGCCAAAAGGAAAGGAATCAACTTGAAATCTCTCTTTATTGTCTCTGAGACATCCAAACTTCATCTACACACTTACAGGCACCTAAAGAGGAAAGAAATGAATTTTCAATTTATGTTCACTTCATGGGGCAAGGAATGTGGATAAATGTTGGTGAACTGGTCTTTGTATTTAGTATACACTTCATTCACAGAATTAATGTTAACCTATTAGCTGAGTCAGTGGACTTTTCTCTAGAATAATAGCATACACAATGGCAATGGTTTGAATGGAGAATAGTCTTAACTATGCTTGATACACTTCATTTTAATTTTACTTTAAGGTTGTTTTAACTCTAGCTGAGATGTCCTGCCAGCAGTACCAGCAGCAGGGACAGCCCCATTCCATGTGACCCCCAAGTGCCTGCCCACCTGCCAAGTCCTATGCTCACCCCCAGTCTCTTCCTGCTGTGGCTCCAGCTCTTGAGGCTGCTGCAGCTCTTGGGATGGCATCTGCTGCTTCAGCCACCACAGGCTCTGAGGTCCCAGGGCCACACCCAGAAGATCGTGGACTGAGTGAGTGTGAGATCTTGGGGGCTCTCGCTGCTGCCATGGCTCAGGGAGCTCCTGCTGCACTTGGCCCTGAGGACCTCTGAGGAGCAATCAAGGAAGAACCAAATAGTGCCTGCCTGCCCTAGTCTGATGCCTTTTAACCCTGATCGTTCTTGGACCATGGAGTATTGCAGGATCCAAGGAAATTGAGATGTCTTGTGGCTAACATTTCTGTTCGAGGAAGCATTACAATTGATCACTAGATATTCTGGAATTTTCTTCTAAGTTTTTTTCTGAAGTGACAGTAAATCCACTTTCTGTGTGCATTCTATTGTGGTCCTTATCATTCCTTCTTCATTTAGGCTCCATGACTAGGAACCTATCTTGCCCCATGACCAAAGAGAAAAGATTGTATGTTAAATGAGGTGAAAATAAACATTACAAGAAAAACTCTGTGAACCTGATTTGTGCAGCTGCAGCACCATGCGCAGCAGAGAGAAATAACCAGAGTAACCAGGAGGGGGCGTGATTGCAGGCAGGGACTTAGAACACATTGGAGAGAGAGCCAGAAGGGATTGGGCAACAACCAGCTCCCCACTGTGAAGTGTGCAGAGGATTTTGATGGGCTGACTGCACTGTGGGGAAGTGACACTTAAACAGGTAATAAGTGGCCTTCACTAGAAAACAAATAATTCTGTTTTGTTTCTATAAGCTGTGAAAAGACTTTCCTATTTCTGGGTATGTGAGAGATACGGGCGTGAGGCTCAGAACCAGCCTGATATTAGGAGAACCATGCTTCAGTCCCAGTCTTGCTGTTATACTCATCTTATAACTCATTTTAAAGTTCCGTGACTGAATTTTTTCACCTGATCTTTATCTTCACTCTTAAGGACCTGTGTTACAATGAAAATCATGGTTTTCCATTGACTTATTAATCAACCAGTTCCTTGCACACATACTTGTTGAATTTGTACTTTGTTTTCAGCACTACAGTGTTCAGCAGAAAGCAGATAAAATTTTGCCCTTAATGTTCTCACAGACTAACAGACACAATGAACTCAGCTGCTCTGAAAAAAACTATAAAATTGAGCAACAAGTCTTAGCTAAAAGCCAAAGAATTTAGGGAAAACCTATTTCTATTATGTGGTGAAGAACATCTTTTTCAAGGGCATACCTGATCCACACATTAATTTAACATAGGTCTGGGCTGTCTAGGAAATTCAGAAAAAAAAAAAGTATGTGAAATAAATCTACCATGACCTTAAAGAAAGAAATTAATTTCTTGAGAAATTCTTGACATTACTGTGTTTATAAATCAAAATAATAAATGAGAAAATACAGTCAGAAAAAATTTCTTTCTATCTGATCAGTTTCTGCTTCATAACTGGAAATATAGATGGAGTTTCTTTGAATAAGTTGTTTTTCATAAAAAGTGAAAAGGAGAATACCCACAATAGCTTCAGTAAAAAAAAAAAAAAAAAAAAAAAAAAAAAAAAAAAAAAAAAACCAAAAAAAAATAAAAAAAAAAAAAAAAAAAAAAAAAAAAAAATTTAAGAAAAATCACATTAGTAAGTACCTGTGGGACTTAAGGAAACAAAAGTACAAAACTTTTCTCTCAAGTTTCAAAAAAATTGAATAAATACACATTTCTATACTGTAGTATGGAAAAACAAACATTATAAAGAAATCAATCTTTCCAAAAAATACTATCTTTCTGAAATTTTTATGTAACCTTTGTCACACAAATTGAATTTCCAATTTTTGGCTATTAAAAATAATTTAGTTACATAGTTAGTTATGTACTTTATTGTTTTCTTCCCTCTCCTTAGGTTTAGTTTGCTCCTTTTTTCCCCAGTCCTGTAAGGTATAAGGCTGGTTTATTGATCTGATTTTTCTTTTCAAGTTCAGTATAGGTAATTGCAGCTTGTACTTCTCTCTCAGCGCTCCTTTGGTTATATCTTATAAATTTTGATATGCTGTGTTTTTATTTTTGTTTATCTCAAAATGTTTTTAAATTTCCCTTGTGATTTCTCCTTTACCCATTGTTTGCTTAACACCGTGTTGTTAGGTTTGCAAATATTTATGAATTTTCCAGTTTCCTTGTCTTACTGATTTCTACTTTTGTTCTACTATGATTGGAGAATATACTTTGAATTATTTCAGATATTTAAAATTTAGTGATGCTTTTGCTTAAAGCCTAGCAACTCATCAATCTTTTTTTTTTTTTTTTTCGGGGATCTAACTCACAGCCTCACACCTGCTAGACAGGTGCTTAAGCCACTGAGCCAAACCCCCAGCCCTAGTTTTTTTTGAGGCAGGGTTGCACTATGTAGCTCAGGCCGGCCTTGCGCTCACGTTGTAGCCCAAGCGGGCCTCGAACTCACAATGCTCCACCTAGCTGAGCCTCCCAAGTGCTGGGATTAAAGCTGTGTGCCACCACACCCGGCTTAAGTCATCAATCTTAAAGGATATTCTGCTTGCATTTGAGAAAAACATGTGATCTGCTGTCATAGTTGGAGTGTTCAAAAAGATGTCTGTTGGGTCTATTTGGTTTAAAGTGTTGTTAAACACTTCTACTGATGATCTGCTGTCTAGTTGTTGTTCTATTAGTCAAAGTGGAATATGAGAGGCTTCAACTATTATTGTCATTAATAAATTGACAATGTGATGTCTATTTCTGTGTTAGTCTTTTCTTCACATAATTTGAGACTCCATAATTAAGTGCCTATACATATATACAAACAGCAATCATTTTTTAATTGACTGATCTTTTTATCATTACAAAATGTTTTTCTTTGTCTCCAGCATGTGTTTCTCTTAAGTATATTTTGTCTGATGTAAGATTAGTGATACCAGCTTTTTTTTTCTTTTTTGGTTACTGTTACATGGTATATGTTGTTCTACCTTGTACTTTCAATCACTTTGTATCTTTAATCTCATGTCTTTCATAAACTGTGCTGGTGGATTATTCTATTTTATCCTTTATGTCAATTTCTGCCTTTCAATTGTAATATTTAACATATATACATTTAATATAATTACCTTAAGGTAGAATTGATGTCCCAACGGACACCATTTTTTTCCCTCTGTTTCTCTATTCCCTAGCACCTCAGAACCTCCAGTTTCAGTGAGCCTTGGTGGGAACTTGTACTGTGATCTCTTTTCTGTGTTTTCCCTTGAGCTGGCCTCAGTACCCAGTCCAGAGTAGTGGTGGGAGGGGATGCTAAGCATGAGTCAGGGGTGTGGAGCAGGCAGATGGAGTTTAATTTTTTTTGTCTTCACTGAGCCACATGAAGACACCAAGGGGTGTCTAAGAGGTGGGCTGGCGGGGTAAGAGACAAAGGATGTTAAGACATCAGAGAGGGTGATATTTCTGGAGACAACTGAGAACCCCTCCACTTCTCAATTTTGGCTGCATGCTGTAATCATCTGGGCCAAAGTTAATGAATCACTGAAGTGTGAGCTCCACCCCTAAAGTCTGATCGAGTTGAAGCAAAGGCTAGGGTTTTTAAGCTTTCTCCAGGTGATTCTAACACACAGCTAGGTTTGAGAAGAACATGTTATGTGAGGGTGAAGAGAAAGAAATCGGAGGTTGGGGAATGAGGTTACCTGGGAATATCAACCTATAGTCCACATAAAAACAAAATTTTTGGCAAGCAGTATATTTCATTGCCCCATCAGTAGCTAGCTGCCTTCTCTGGACTTAATTTCTGTCATTCTGTCTTATAACTCTTGTCTCCAGCTTTTCACCTCTCTGTGACACACCAGTGGCCCAAGGATCTTTGCCTGAGGCCAGGACTGCCCAGGAGAGTGATTTAGTGACTGGTGCTCTGTGATCTGTCTCAACATACTGGGGAAAGATGCAGGTGTCAGACGGAGTTGTGGCCCATGGGGCATCAGGAAAGGACTGGGTCCCCAGGTGCTCTGTGTCTCACTTGTAGCCTGCAGGGTCCACTAGTAGGGAGAGGGAGGGGAAAGAAAAATTAGCTTTCCTGTGAGAAGATAGGCCACTAAACTATCCAAATACCTGCTTCTTAACCTTGTAAGCTTGTTTTCTTCCCAGTTACATTCCCTTCCCCTTCTTTTAAAATGACTTTTTCTTTCTTGCTTTTTCTTTTATTCTTTAGAAAAATTAATGAATACTGCAGATACAGCCCTGCAATAGACACACAATCCTTAAGGCAGTGAACGCATCTAATCATAAGTGAATATGATATGATCCTGCTCAATGGGTAAGAGAGTAGACAATGAAGTAATCATGCAACCATGATCTAGGGTGAGAAGAGTGATGAACTCGTGTGAGAAGTCTGCAGGCTTAGGCAAGAGCTTCTGGGTATCAGTCCTATGCACCTTGTGTGTTCAGATGTTGTCATTTGGTATCACTTAGGAGCGGGGATGGTGAGGTCATCTGTCAATCATAGATGGCACTGGGTGGGCTGAAGGAACAGGGGATGAGGAGCCCCACCTCCTTACATTAGCTCCAGGGGGACCCTGAAGAGGGACCCATGAAACCCTGGAGGCAGCAATCTCCTTGCAGAAAGAAGCGGGGTAAACAAAGTTGATTTCTGGGGGACAGAGCATAGAAGGGGCCAGCATAAAATACTTTGTAAGAACACTGGATGGGGAGTTGGATGTCTCCAGATTTGTTTCCTTGTTTCCTTAGGTGATGTCTATCCTAAGATAGAGATGTTTGAGGACTGGAAAGGCTACAGTGTAATTAAAACACAATAGACCACGATGTTAGAGTCAAAGTGTGACCTACTTCTGATAAGCGATGCATCAGAAAGTCATTCAGGTTGGGTTTTTTAGTTTCATGAATAAGTGAGAGAAGGAGTCGATTCGCTGAGTCTGGGAAAGGCAGCAGAAATCTGGCTGAAAGACAAACTCTCATTGATAGAAGGTAGATAATAATAAATAGATGTGCCAGTGATTTCTATGCTTTTGACATAATGCAACTGATGTGATGGAGAAATTGCATTGTGTGTAGAAATTGCACTTAAAGGGCTGGGAGTTGGGCTCAGTGGCTTAAGTGCCTGTCTGACAGGTGCGAGGTTGTGAGTTGAATCCTCAGTGCCGCAAAAAAAAAAAAAAAAAAAAAAAAAAAAAAAAAAAAAAAAAAAAAAAAAAAAAAAAAAAAAAAAAAAAAAAAAAAAAAATTGCACTTAAATTAGCTGTACGAAATGTTTATGTATTTTATAGGAGCATAATCAAATTTAAGAACAGGAAAAATCTGATGTAATTTAAATACAGATTTTGATTTAAATACAGATTTTACATTATAGTAAATGTCTTTTTATCCTGCTACAGAAAGACCTAGAATTCCAGCTGACCATGTTGAGATAAAGTATATTAGGAAGAGACTGGAAACATCTTCACTGCAGTTTGCAGACAGGTTTTCCACTAAGACTTTGGAGGGAGCGAGGAAGGGAGGCTGAAAATTGCATGGAACACAGACCCGCTTTGCACCAGTACCACCTCTACAACTTTAGCACTGCATTTTTTTTTTTTTTTTTTTTTTTTTTTTTTTTTTTTTTTTTTTTTTTTTTTTTTTTTTTTTTTTTTTTTTGGTACCGGGAATCAAACTCATGACCTCATGCTTGCCAGGCAGGTGCTTATGCTGCTGAGCTAAATCCCAAGCCCCAGCAATATATTTTTTATTCTTCCTTAATTTATACCTTAGCATGAATTATGGTAAAAATGTTGCTATGTTTCCACGTGCAAAGGCAATAAGTTTAATTCTCAATGTTTTTCCAGGCTTTGGTCCTTCATGGTATTTGTTAAACTTCTATTGTCACTTCATGTAAGTATGGAAATCTGCTAGATAAGGGATGCTTGTACCTTAGTCTGCTGACTGAACAAGAAAATTAGCAGCGTGTCTTCTGTGAAGACACTCGAACAGATGACTCGTTAGAAGAGCATCTTACTGTTGTTTCTTCTTTATCCCCAGCACTTCAAAGAAAATCTGTAAATAGCAGACACTCAATGAATTATTTTTGAATAAATGAATTCTTAATTGTTTGCTCCTGGATGTGGTCTACATGGTCTGCAGATGAAAATCAGAGCACTTTTCTAGTCCACTGAATTTTTACCCATTGGGCACTACTTTGAGTGACACTATCATAAATGGCAGAAGTTACAATAGATTGTCTTTGACTGTTCTTGTATTGCAGGTCCTAACTTTACTAGGTTGTCTGATTCTTATTTCCACACCATCTTAGTGGGTGGATTGACTCTGGGAATTGTTGGTCACTTTGGCACTGAGAGTGTGGACCCAACCTGTGCTTCTGAGTCTCAGTCCCCATTCTGCTGTCCTTGGCAGATGATGGGTTCTATTTCATCAAAGGTTGAATTCCTTCTTCTGCAGCTGATGCACACGTAGGAATGTGGGCCATGGATTCCAGTCATTCTTCAAGCAGTGGTCCTCAATTTCTGGACCAGGGGAGAGTTTTGCTCAGATCTGTGGAGTTCATGACTCTCAGTCCTTGTGGCAAGAACGCACACTCATGGTGGCAGCTCCAACTTCCCAACCAGCCTCATCCATCTTGAGAATTTTTTGAAGCATATGTTTAGCATACCTTGAACACCTTTTCTGTCCTGTTGTGGAATACTTCTCAAGAATTCTTCATGTTCTGAGTGACAAACAACTTGTGATAAATTTAAGCTTGGCAGCTGTGCTTCCTTTCTCAGGGAACTGTTTTGAGTTGGAAAGTAGCAAAGACCAGGTCAGAGTATGTCTCAAGTCACTCTTTGAGAGTGCTTTTCTTTATTAAATTCCAAACATTTGCAAACTGAATTCTTGGGTGTGAAAGTAAAAACCATCAGTTTAATATTTTCCAAAGATAGCAACAGCTTTTTTTAAAAAATTAAATGAATCCCTAAAGTGCCGTATAGATTTATTTCATCCTTGGTTACACCTGGACTCACATCAATTTCCCAAAGTTTTATAATTGGATTTTTTGTAATTTTTATTTTAAAGAGAATAAAACCAAACAAATTAAAATAGAATAAACTCAATAAAAACAAAACAGTGTAAGGGATATAGGACTTCAAAACAAGATAATAGGAAATTAACAATGATCACCATAATGTCTCTTCTTGTCTTCAAAATAGCTGCCCATACCTTCAGGCATAGTAAAAATCAACAAAATAAAACAGAATAGAAACAATAAAAACAAAAAGTGAGCACAACAAAGGATTTCAAAACAAGATAATAGTAAATCCAATAATATATCTTATTGTCTTTGAAATAGCTGCCCATGCCATTGGATATAATACAATCAAACCACACAAAAAATAATAAAACCCAACCCAATGAAACATGATACAGGACTTCAAAACAAGATAAAGGGGAATTAACAATGGCTACCACCTTCAGAAAGAGATCCCCCATAGGTGCTACATTGCGTATTGCTACCCTCTAAATAGGGGATCAGACTACCGACTTTAGGCCTGCAAAGTTAGTGAAGCATTGAGCATTACAAGCATAAAGTTGCATTTTGCCTCAATAGCTATCATCACGGCCTGTGTTTCTCTGAATCATCTGGTTGCTTATGGTGGAGAAGGGGAGGCTTGGCACTTCTTGTCTCCCAGTATGTATGCTGGTGTCTAGTTCTCCCCCCAGTGGCCCACACATGGTTCTGACTTGCAGGGAGGGCTTACTTCTTGAAGACATCTTGTTTACTTCCCCTGCACTCTGCAAATGATGCCAACTCATGTGAAAAGGCTGGTGTCTGGTTATCCCCCCAGCAGCCCATGCATGGTGCCAACTCACAAGGAGGGCCTGCTTCTTGTTGACTTTTTGTTCTCCTCCCCCACAGTCCACAAATGGTGCCAATTCCCAGGAAAAGACTGGTGTCTGGATCTCCCCCCAGCGGCCTGCACATGGCTATAATTGGAATTTAATTCTGGATCTGTGGTTTTCCATCAATGTAGTCCAAAAACTGTCTGGATGACATTGCTGATGGGTCAGCTTCTTACACCAGTATTTCAACAATCTGGAAGTTAGAGTGAGATTTGTCTCTGCGAAAATGATTTCAACCTAGGAAACACTTGACTTTCACATTCTAGATCTCAAATGTGGGGAAAATTTTTTTTTAAATTTCAATCTTTGGGTTCTTGACTTTGTAGATTTAGAAAATCAAATAAAACTGAAAACAGAACACAGTTAGATAGCACAACAGAGATGTCAAGTAGAGAAGACTCCTTGTTCACAAAGAGCTCTTGAAAGTCTCAAGGGGGTGAAGTGGTGACTGACCAAGAGCATGGACTTACTGACTGTGTGGCCTGGATCTTGGTACAGAGAAGGTTGGTCAAAGGTCACACTATTCATGAAATGTGATTATTAAAAGCATTTTAACTTACAGATTGCTTAGATATTGTCTTAGTTACTTTTCGCTCATTGCCAAGACAAAATACCTGATGCCTAAAATTAGGAAAGGAAAGGTTTATTCTTACACTTTCTCAGGAGTTTCAGTCCATACTTAGTTGGCTCCAAGTCAGCATGGCATGGCAGGGCTACCATTCATGGTGGCTGCAAGCTGCAAGGTGCACTGGTGAGAGAGAAGGCGAAAGTGCAAGAGGAAGACCCACTTTCCCTTACACTGTATGTCAGCTCCACCCCTGGACAGGTGCAGCACTCACATCACCAATCCTGGTGCTATACAACAAATGGAACACAAGCAAGTGCCAGACTTAGTCCCATCAAAAGTGTATGAGGACTTTGGGGGACATAGTATATCACTCAATACGTTCCACCCAGACCCCCAAGGGCTCATGTATATCCTTAATATAAAGGACATTTAGTCCCTCTCCAAGAGCTGCCAAAGTCCTAACAGTTTCAACACTGTTGAAAAGTCCAAGTCTCAAATCTCCTACAAGATCTATGGCAAACTCTTAACTGTAACCCCCTGCACAAATGAAAACAAATTAAACACTTCCAACATGTAAAGGCATGAGATAAACATTACCATTCCAAAAGTTACAAACAGGGGAATACAAAGCATTGGAACCACAGCAAGTCCAAAATCCAGCAGGGCAAACATTAAGTCCTGGAGTTCTTTGCTCAGCATCTGAAGCAATCTGGTTGCAAGCTTCAAAAGACTTGAGTGATTCCACCCCCATGGCATTTTCAGGGGTCTTAACTTCCAAAGCTTTCCTTGGACGTTCCATGTTCCTTGACTTCACCCTACATCTTTACACATTGCTCTCTTCAGGTGAGGTGGAAGCTGCCTTAGCCTTTTCTCGTACCAGCATCACATGGATGCCAACAAGGTCAGCTGCAGGCTGAAGGAGTAGCCAGGCTCTCCTCTCTCTTGGCTGTAGGGGTCAACTGCCTGGATCACTGAGCTCTCTCAACCTGATTGTGAGGAACAGTTTCTCTATACTGCCTCCATTCAGGAATCTGGCATGGCCTCTTCCATTCTGGGACCTGGTGCAGGGGCAACCCTTTTGAAATATCCCGTGGCCTTTGTCACCACTCTGGGACATCACACTCTGCAGCTTTTTCCTCCAAGCAAACTCTTTCAATTTTGAAGGCCTGAGGCTGCAAAGGGTAGAGGCCCACTGCTTCCCAAGATTCTCCCAGGCCATCCTTTTTATTCCTTTGTTCCTTCTCAGCAATCAAGGTCTCAGTTCCATCTTTAAAGTCCACAACTGCCTGGCCAAACTCACAAGGTTTTAAATCACCATGCCATGCTCTTTACCCTTTATTCACAACATAAATCTGACTAAATGCCCCCAACAAATGCCAGGCCACCATTTCAACACTAGATTTCCTGGAAATTTCTCTCTGTAGATTAATTAGTCCTTCGCCCTTAATATCAGTCTCAGGCAAAGTCTCCAGGCACGGGTAGAATGCAGAAAAACTTTCTGCCAAGCCATAACACACATTGTGTGGAGTCCAACAACCAGTGCAGTCCTTCTTCCCAGCAGAAACCTCCAAGCCTGGTCTTTACAGGTAGGCTTTTTATCAGCCTTCTGGTCTCCTGGGCTCTGACCAGACTCTCCCATACAGGACAGCCTAAGCCATTCCAGCTCTATGCATGTAAGAAACATCTCCAAACCTTTCCAAACTTTCCCTGCAAGCCATTTCCAAAGGCTCTCGAACCACATGGTCAGGAATAGTCACAGCAATGGTCCCACTTCATGTACCAAATTCTGTTGTACTTTTCGCTCATTGCTGAGATAAAATCCATGATGGTCAAAATTAGGAAAGGAAAGGTTTACTCTTACAGTTTCTCAGGAGTTTCAGTCCACACTTAGTTGGCTCCAAGTCAGCATGACGTGGCAGGGTTGCCATTCATGGCGGCTGCAAGCTGCAAGGCGCACTGGTGAGAGAGAAGGTGGAAGCACAAGAGGAAGACCCACCTTGCCTTACACTGTATGTCAGCTCCACCCCGGGTGAGTGCAGCACTCACATCACCAATCCCGGCACTAGACAACAAACAGAACATAAGCAAGTGCCAGACTTAGCCCCATCAAAAGTATATGAGGACTTGGGGGGACATAGTATATCACCCAATACAGATAATAAAAGAGTTTTTACTGGTCAGTTAGGGATTCCTAAACATGAGAACCAAATAGGTTTTTGAACACATAATTATATTAAATCATATTATCTATACTTCTCATTTTCTTTCTGGTCTATGTGTCTCTTAGGCTACATTCTTCCTACTATCACATTTTTTAAACTCTTAGTCTCATCTCTCTTGTGACCCATAGCCTCTTTAGCTTTAACTAATTCCTCTCAGTCATCTCTTTGTGGAACATTATTGAGTAGGTAGAGCTTTCTGTTTTTATTGAAGCCATTCTTTTCATAAACTTTGCATTACTGGTACTTGGGGACAGATAATTCCATGTTGTAAGAGGCTAACCTGTGGTTCTGAGGTTAGGAGCACCAGGGACTCTACTAACTAATGCTCTTTCTAAGCCCCAGTTTTGACATTCAAAACTGTTCTCATGTATTTCCAAATGTCCTCTGGAGAGCCAAAATTCCTACAGTTGAAAAGAATGTGCTGTTCTAACTGGGTTTTGGAAGGTAACTATCAAACTGGTATAGTTGGTACATAACTATAGACTATAAATTCACTCTTTCTTAATTGAAACGTCAGAAACAACTCACCAAAAGATATCAAAAGTAAGCAATAATTTCAAAAAGTAAGCAATAAGCATCAGAAGAGCCTGCAGAGTCCTTATGAGATGAACACCCACCCACGTCTCCTTGGATAAGCCATTCTTCCTCAGAGGCCTCAGTCCAACCTCTCTCCCCTCCCCTACTGCCTCACAAATTCAGCATGAAAAGATCCGATAGGCCTCCAATTTTTTCTTCCCTAGCTGTGACTCTGCACCCTCTTTGTGGCAGTGCTGGATCTGAGGGGCAGAGGAGAAGGCACAGACCAGTCACCTGGGGAGAGTCAAGGGGAAATGACCATAAGATGCCAGTGGTAAAGAAACAAGGAGCTTTTAATTTTTTGACAGAGTGAGGCACAGGGAAGTGTAGAATCCTCAGCAATATTGTGAGATGTTTACACCAGACAGGAAGAGCCACTGGGAGAATTCAACAGCCAGGGCAGGACACCTTGGAAAAGATGCATCGAGAGGAGCTCTTCCTTGGCTCTTGGGATTCTTGTGCCACAAAATCTCTCGTCTCAGCATCAGATCCAGGTCAGCAGCAGCCCCCAGAGCTGTGGCCACAGCCAGAGCACCCAGACTGCCAACCACTGTCACCATCACAGGAGTCCGAGCTCCGCAGTCTGCACCTGTGGGACCTACGGCGCCTGTGGTGGCCCAGGCAGCAGCCTCCCTCAGAGCTGGAGCTGAGGCCACCGCAGCCCCCCGAGCAGGGAGCAGAGCAGGAGGAGGCAGCAGGCAGACACTGTGCTGGGCTCTTCTGGGGGCACTTGGGGGAGGGGCACTTG